>PVJX010008918.1:0-63269 GCA_004027295.1 Dolichotis patagonum
AACACTGGCTTTTG
Organism: Dolichotis patagonum; assembly: GCA_004027295.1. Classification (NCBI taxonomy): domain Eukaryota; kingdom Metazoa; phylum Chordata; class Mammalia; order Rodentia; family Caviidae; genus Dolichotis; species Dolichotis patagonum. Next base: position 15 of record PVJX010008918.1, read on the forward strand.
CCTAGAAAGTTGCTTGCAGACTACATGTGATTTAGAGAGAAGACGGTGCAGAGATAGTTGTCATCCACACTTGTGCCACACTGGAATCAGAGCTAGAGAAGTCCTGACTCATGGCACAGCAGCTCTGCCCTGGAGCCCCAGACCATCCTGCTACTCCTGCCTTTAAGAGCTCTGGCGTTCTCCAGTAGCCCCTCTTCCTTACCTGTGGGTTGTCTGCAGGACTGTGCTCCTCGGCTTTTTGGCTCCAAACCTTCTGTGTGCTGCAGTTCACCTGGGTCTCTGACATTAAAAACGTGGATACTTAAGTCTCAGTTCAAGCAGGTCTGCAGTGAGTCCTAGAATCTACAATTTAGGCAATTCTGTCTTTCAACCCTGAGTGTTAGCTCAAGCGGCACAGGACTGGGGCGGAGCTGTGGTTAAGAACTCAAGCTCAGATAATACAGTGCCTAAAGTTGAAATCCTGTGCAACCTCATACTTGCTGTGTGACTCCAAGAAGCTATTTCAACACTCCACATTTTGATGTCCAGGTCAATAGAAATGAAAGTACTTATCCTATAAACTTTGGGAAGGCCTAAATAAAACAACACATGCCACAGCATGCATCCTACTGTGTGGTAGAGAGTCAGAGCTCAGTGGTCATGATTATGATTATATATCTAAATAAATAAACAGGAGCAACTGAAAGAGAATCTTGTCTCGAAAGTCTCTTCTCTGCTGCTTGCTTCAGAGTGGGTTTTTATTCTTAATTTTAACATGGCTGGGCCTCACTGAAGATTAACTCCATGGAGACCCACTAATTGGGTGGTGCCAGCATGGTGCTGCTGTGCTGCTCATGTTGTGTCCCAGTTGCAGTGGTACTAGAATCTCAACATCCAGTGATCAATACACTGTCAGGACAAATTTAAGCAAGAGCTATCACCAAAATTTTGATGGGTGAGATTGATTGTGCCATCTTCACAATGGGGAAATTGGTGAAGCACAGAGATGAGGGAATCTGGATGGGTCTTGGAGGCATAACCTGGGGTACTAGATCTGGTTTCTTGCCCTGCTCTCTCTTGCACTGTCTCCATCCTGTGATTCCCTATAGCCACAGACTAAGAATCTTTGCTCTGCCATCCCCTTCCTCCATAATGTTCTTGCCTTGACCCCATCCTACCATGGACTGAATCCCCTGAAACCTGAGCCAGATTAAATCTCTCCTCCTTTAAACTGTGAGTGCCAAGTATTGCATCCCTGTGGTAGGAAAACTGATGGATACAAACATCATCTTGCATTCAGGTTTCAATGAGGAACGTATATAATCCCCTGTTCAAAGGGATGAGTGGAACTCATCATAAGTTCCAGGTTTTCGGTGTTGTTAGCAACACAATTAAAGCAAATGGCTTTTACAAAATAAAGGAATAGTACAGGTTGCATCATTTCCTGGAGAGAGGAGGTCAGGAAGGGACAATGAAGAGTGAGTATTTAGAGTGTATGATTTTGTCGTATGTTGCCTCGTGACACTAAGGGGAAGAAACAGACTTTTTCCCTTTTTTTGAAGCATGTGATGTGAAGGAGTAATGTAGGATGATGATTCTGACCTACACTAAAAAGTTTTGTGATGAGTTCAAGATGGCAGCGGAATGGTGACCATTCTTCTGCTTGAGGAAAATCTTGCAAAATTCTAGGGCTACATTTCATACTAGTCAAGGAAACAAAAGGAGTGAATAAGCAAGAGAGGGGCATGAGTAGCTCCAAAGCCTGAGGTACCTGTAAATCACTGAAAGCAGACACAAGCAGTAAGACACACACACACACACACACACACACACAGCCCCGAGAAGAAGCTCTTCCGAGGAGCACCGAGCCTAGAGGCAGGGGCTCCAAGAATGGACGAAATAGCATGAAACCATCCTTCCAGGAAGAAGAGATGAGGGTGGGGATGCTCCGGAGGGGGTGAAGCCGGGAATGTATGGGAAAGTACTGAAGTGTCTGGGTTGATGGGCACACTGGACTGTCCAGAGTGATCCCTCTTCCCCTGTTCCAGTACTGTCAGATCCAGTCTCTCGAAGCGTCAGTCCTCCACATTCTGAGTCCAGGGTGGCCTTCTCATCTGCTTCGTCAGTCTATTTCCCCAACTAGGTCACCATCTCTAATGTGCCAGGCCAACAAACACTACCAGTGAAGAATCCACGCACTTGAGACTCACAAAGCATCGTTTTGGGGGTCCTACACTCATTACCTCTGCCTTTGAACAACGTTTTCTATGGCCTCCATCAAAATGCCTGGCTTCCAGAAGCCAGTTTCAATGTCCTGCAATGTCACCATTTCCTTAGGCCCACCTGGGACTGTGTACCTGCGTATAACACTCCTGAGGGGCTGCCTAACAACACAACTTCCTTGCTCATGCCTTTATGCTGTCAGGCCTGTGTGTCTCTCAGCACATGGCATGCAACAATTGTGGAATAAACGAGTAATGGTGAATGAATAGACTGCATGAAAGATGCTTTTGGGGACTGCACAGTTCAGAATCATTCAGGAAAGGCCTTGAATGCCAAGATGAGAAGTGTTTGATGAATTTATCCAACAGGGAACTATGACAGATCTGGGTGATCCTGGAAAAATCCAAGGACTGTCAGGATAGCAGCAGCACGTGGAAAAGACAACTTGTAAAAATCTACCCGCACAGGAAAACTCTGGTGAGGACGGTGCTTCAAGAGACCAGAGTTAACTGTTGTTTTTTTTTTTTTTCAAATAGGGGTAGAAAAAAAAAACTCTGCAAGTATAAACTATAACAAAACTGGCAGGAAATACAAATTAGATCACAACTTTCAATGGCTGCACTACGGCCAACTTGAAGAACAAATTCCTTTTGCAACCCAGGCCTTGTTAGGTACTGGGATTTAATTAAGGAGGGAGAAATTATAACAGCAACATGTTGGAGGTGGCATGCCTTACGAGAGGCATCAGATTGGGAGCTGGCTTGTTTATGGTATTCTTGTCAGTATAATTGTCATCTCGGCACGCTGTTTATTTTTAAACCCAAGCTTTGTTTTGCTTTATCGGCAAGACAAATACTTGTTGCCAGTCACGTTTCCTTGGAAGATGTTCATTCAAAATTCTAAATATAATGAGTAAATTAATTTCTTCCTTGGGACCTGAAGGCATAGTTTGTAAGTAAAGACACAGTTTAAAAAGGCACTCAGGATGGCCTGTTTATAGATAGGTGTCCTGCTAGATGAAGCGAGGGTGAATGGAGATTGCTTTGTGTGCCTGCATCCGATAGATAAGACAGGGTGGGTCCAGCCAGGGCCCTGTCCTTGTGAGAGCGACCTTAGGAAAAATGAGTCACCTTCCAGCCTCAGTGACTACACAATGATGTGGTCTCACCATAGGAGTATATCTCTCCAGCCACCGGCCTGGACTACCAGCATGGACATATGCACGTGGAAAATCTCCAGAAACTGAGCAAGACGTGATGCTTGGCCTTCTAGGGCTTTGGGATTATCTGGGACAGGACCTTGCCCTTTGTCACAAGTGGCACCAATGTCCTTCTTTCAAAAGTGAAATACCGAGTCCCTGAGACATACAAGGTCCAGTGCAGGACTTGCTCAAGGGCACACAGGGAGTAGAGGGCAGCCCAGACACAGAGCCTGGCTGTCTTTCTCCTGACATTTGCTTCCCATGCTGGGTCTGTTGCCAGCTCCTTTTGCTGCCTGGAACCCCAAGGACCACAGCTACTGGGGAGAAGTGGGGATCCCATGCCCACCGTCAGCAGTGCTGTCCCTTGATGCACTTTATTGTGATGAAGGTTCGTGTCATGTGTCTCCAAAACCCTGAAACCTTCACATCTTTGTTGAGAAAGCATATTTACAGTACACAATAAGGTTTATATGTTAGAGAAGGTCCACTGTCTCCTGGGTGTGAGAGCAGGAGCTCAACAATGCCACTGTCCCCTTCTCTCTCTTGGCCTTCCCTTCTCCCTTCTCCCCTTCTCTTCCTCCCTTCCCTTGCCTTCTTTCCAACTCCACTCCCTTCCTTCTTTCTCCCATCTCTCCTTGCCAGCTCACAACTCTTCCTTAAACACTCTTTATGGCCAATCAATGTCCGCAAGGCTGGACATCTCCACATTTGATTTTGCATGGGTCCCCCGAAGTCCTCCGTCTCCTGAGGCTGACTTTCCTTTTATCTATCTCTGCCTGTCACACCTGCTCTGTCCCATGTGTTGTCAGCTGGGTACTTCTTATGTGTCCTCTCCCTGCCTCATCTCCGGACCAGAATCACCTTGAGGAGGACCTTGCTTCATAAAGTCACAAACCAAAGCCACATCTCTTTGGCCATAGCAAAGTACATGGCTTTAATATAAGAGAGTGGTATCTGGATTCAGACCTCATTCTACTCAGTCACTCAGATCTGTGTGTGTCCAGCCTGGTGGATCGTCCTTCAGAACCTCTAAGAGTACCAATAAGATCAAACAAAATTGTGACTCCATTCAGATCCCTAAGAACTAGAAGCACATGGTGAGTGCTTTCATTGGAAGAGTCAAAGGAAGGGAGCTGCAGAGGAGGCAGCACTTAACCCTGGTGTAGCTCAAGTAGAGATTGAGACAGTTGCCCAGCCACAAAGGGTAGGAACACCAGGAGGAGAGCACTAGGGGAAACAGAATGACCAAATAGGATGACTCAGTGGGATGACCCAGCAGGATGGTCTCATGGAATGATCCAATGGGATGACCCCATGGAATGAGCCAGTGGAATGACCCCATGGGATGACCCAATGGTCTGACCTCATGGAATGACCCAGTGGAGTGACCCCATGGGATGACCCAATGGTCTGACCCCATGGAATGACCCAGTGGATTGGCCAAAAGGATAGACAATGTGGCAATCTTAAGGCAATGGGAAAGGGGCTACATATGCCTGAACTTCAAGCTCAGACCCCCTGTGCTCAATGTATGACCTACCTCAAGCCACTGCACTCTTCCTAGTCCCATGCGTCCTTTCCCATCCCAGCCCTGCAGGCCCCAGAAGGTGGGCTGGAGGCTGGCGGAAGTGAGGGCCAAAAAGACTGCATGCTGTGTAGTGCTGTGCCATTCCCACCCTCCCACCAGACAAGCCCTTATTTCATCTGCTGCCCCTCATTCCCTTCCTTCCTCCTTCTCCCTCCCTGGTACTCTCTCCCCACCAGTGAGCCTCCCTGAGCCTGCCTCACCTGTTCCAGGACCTGCTGCTAACACACAGTGCTAGAGTACAAGGACCAGAGGGCAGCATGATCCTCCTCAAGAGGAGAGTGGTTCGGGGTGGGGTCAACGGAAGTGACAGGGGTTCAAGCGAAAGGGAACCAGGGCATTTGAATGGCCACAAATTATGCTACATTCACAAAGCGCTTCACAGCAAAGTTTCATCCTGATACCAAGGCTCCCCAGCACCATGGGTGAACTCAGCCACACCCACCCTGCCTTCTGCGAGGAAAATGCAGAACTGCTAAGCCCTCTTGAGGCCCACCTTTACTAGAGCAAAGAGAAGGACTCTGCCTCAAATGCCAGGGTGACAGTGTCTCCCTAACATCACCAGCCATGGTTAGGGGCAGTGTAAGGCTTCATTTTCAAACTCAGCATGCCTTACTTGCTCTCACTCAGCAGCAGCTCAGCCTTGTTTGGGCAGTGAATCTCAATTGAACTTAACAAGAAGTTTTATTGTGATACACAACACCCCCTTTCTGAGAGCCACCTCTGTGCATTCCTAAGCCTATAGTCACTGCTCATTATGCAGAATGTAGGAAAGAGCTGCAGATAAAGCATAAAAACAATAGAATGCATTAATGTATGCAGTGTTTTACTGTATCTCAATTAATTACAGACTTGGAGACTCAGCTGGGAATGGGTCTTTGGGGGTCCCCTACTTCACTGTACTCTCCCCACTCAAGAACCAGGAAACAAACCTCCAGAGAGGGTGGGTTATGAGAGGCTGAATCACTAAAACGTAAGTCATGGGAACAGAAGCCAACCTAAACCAAGGCTAAGACTCCGGGCCATGCACATGGTGGAAACTTACCCAAGCACTTTCACCTGTATCCTGCGCTTCAGAACCTGAGCTAGTCCAGACCGAAGCAAGACATATGTCCATCCATGCACCCAGTGGGTGACATCCAGGGCTTGCTCAACACAAGACCCCATATCAGACATTTTCAGGCAGATAGATCTCCCATGGCCCAAGCTCCTCACCTTTTTCAACCTTTGCTGGGACTCACCAGCACAGCCTTGGGAGCTGGGACAGTCCCACCAACCCCTGTCCTGGCTGGTAGGTTACTCACTTCTCCCCATGGGGCACAGCTACTCTGTGGCCACTACGCCTCAAGGCCGGACAAGCTGAGCAATAAGATCAGCACTCCTTCCCATCAGCCAGCACCTGCATGGCCTCAGAGCTCAGCACTGCCTTGGAGAGGCCACCTGAGTTGGCGGTAAGACAGTGCTGCGTGTCGTTCATTCACCACACTGCTCTTGTTCTGAGCTCCCAATCCTTTCAGGCCTCCTTTGTCATCCTGCAATTACCTGCGGCCCTGGACTGTGAGCGCAGGTGAGACGCATCTCATCCAAATGTGGCAGTTAGGAGTGTGTGTACAGCAGTCCCGCTCCTTCCGCTGGAGATATGCACCAAGATACCCTGTAGGTGCTTGAAAGTACAGATAGCACCAAACTCCATAGATGGGGCTCGGCCAAAAATAGAGTAAATGTTTAAATTTTTTAAAAATATATTACAGGCCAGGGAGGTCCTGAGTTTGACTCTTGATACCAAAAAAAAAAAGTTTTAGAATAAAAGTCACATCACCATTAAACCCCCTCAAAATACTCTCCCTAATTTCAAGCACACTTAGCCCATCTTTCTCACCAGTTTCTGCAGTAGTTCTAGAAGTACTCTTTCATGAGTGTCTTTAGTCATGACTGCCTTGATGTCCTGACCAATTCAGAATAGTTACCTTCCACGGTTATTTTAACTTTGGGGAAGAGGCAGAAGGTGCATGGTATCAGTCCCAGTGAATACGGTGGATGAGGGCCCACCGTAATGTTTTCATTTGACAGAAGCTGCTGTAAAGGATTTGGACTGACTCAGGACATTTAGAGAATGATGGAAGGAAATTCATGCAAGACTTTCAGACCTGCTCCCAAAAGCAGCAAGACCAAGGGAATAAAGGGCTCAAGGTGAAGAGGGTGCTCCTGAAGGAGGTGAATAGCAACATGTCTTTTACTGTAATATTTCCCTTACATTTTTATTTAAAACCCCAGTGTACTTCTATCATCCCTGCATACAGTGTTTTCCCTGTGTATATACATTTGTGGTAAAGCTTAACTTATAAATTAGCTACATAAGTGATCAACAACAATAACCAACAGTAACCAAGAATGATGATGAAACATGCTATAATACAATTTATTTAAAACTTATCAATTGTTTCTTCCTGGAATTTTCTGCAGCATTTTCATATCACAGCTGACTATGATGACTGAAAGCACAGAAATCGAAGCCGTGGTTAAGCAAGGACTGGTGTGTGTGTTCCTCTCTTCCAAGGGTTTTAGGAGCTGAGCACTCAGAGGTTGGAGCACCCAAAGGAAGGAGGCTGGCTTTCCAAGTCGCTAGAGGGAGGAAATCCTTGCTGACCCCCCACCCCCACATTTTGCACAAGGGAGAAACAAGCTCGTCACACTGAGCCACTCAGGCACCAGGCTCAGTTTGTTACAGCAGCATAGCTCCGCACACCCTGACTAATACACTTTATGGCCTCCGCTGATCCCTTAAGCAATGTGTCTCCTTACGTCCCAATCTCAGTTCCCTTCTCTTCGCAATCGCCCTGCAGCCTGGCTGTTGTCTTGCAGCCTCACCTACCATCCCTCTTCTGAACGCACACTGATCCAGCCCAATCATTCAGCTTCTGCCTTTGAGTCTGTGACATCCAATCTGCTGCCTGGCCTCCTCCACTGTGTATCTGTTGGGAATGTGATGTCAGCCTTTCCCCTGACAATCCTTCTGTTCTATCTTAGTAGATAATCCTTCTATCCTATCTGACAATCCTTCTATTCCATCTTGATAGATAAAACCACTGTTTTGACCCAGGCAATTACATAAACAGTTCCAGGACATTCTTTTCTTCGCTGCCCCTCCCCAGGCTCTAAATGCAGCTGGTTCTTGAAACCCTCTGCTTCTCCCGTGTCTGTGTCTGCTTTGTCTCTTCCCTTCTGCTTGCTGTTCCTTACTCTGGCCCAATGCAGTCCATGCACCAGCAGACCCTGGGTGCGTACATCTTTCCACTCCCCACTTACAGCCTCTGTAGTGTTCTCCTGCAGACTTGAACTCCTGGGCAGAGTCTTTAAGGCCTCCATCCAGCAACCGACCTCAGAGTCTGAAGCCAGAGCCTCCAACGCCCCATCCAGCCTCTCCTGGAAAATTCCCTCAGACCTCTCTGAGCTGCATTGTTCTCTTCTGCCAACGACAATAAATAAGGCTTAATTTGTAGAGTTGATGTGAGGATTGAATCAGATAATTTACAGTCACATACATAACTATATTGCTCCAGACAGGTTAGCTATTATGAATAATTATTAATAAGAAGAATTACTAGATATTGGCCACTCCCCCTGTGTCAACAACACTGCGAACAGCTTACACCCATACATCTTATTTAATTTGTATGACACTCTCCTTTGCTTTGCTTACAGAGATTATGAAACCTGTCCAAAAAAAGGAGGGGTGGGGCCAGGGGTATAACTCAGCAGCCAAGCACCTGCCTGGCAAGTACAAAGTCATGAGTTTGATCCCCAATACAGAAAAAAAGAGAAAGACAGAGAGAGAGAGAGAGAGAGAGAGAGAGAGAGGAAGGAAGGAAGGAAGGAAGGAAGAAAGAAAGAAAGAAAGAAAGAAAGAAAGAAAGAAAGAAAGAAAGAAAGAAAGAAAGAAGGAAGGAAGCACTGCCGCCAAGTTACAGAACTCAGATTCAAACAAGGTCTATTGCTTTTTCAACTCTACCATAGAGGATGCATCAAGGAATAAAATAGTGGTGACTTGAAGCCCAGCAGAAAGGCAATGAGTTTAAGAGGTAATAGGTTATTCATTCGCAGTGTTACAGTAGAGGGTTTCCAGTTTTCACATCTGCAGGGTGGCAGGTGCATTTACCTACAAGGCAACATGAGACTCACTGTGTATCACACAACTGCTAAAAACCATGGATGTGTGATTACTTTATGATAAGATAGCCACTAAGGACACAGGGTTCAGAATCAGATTGCTTTGGTTTGAGTTGCAGTCCCAAAACATTCTAGTATGTGACCTTGGGCAAATTACTTACCCTCTATAAATAAAGAAAATGTAAAGCCTCTCCTCTCAAGTTGTTCCGATATCTACATAAGGCACTGTCTACACAGCAGTTAGAAAACTCCTGATAATTGTCTTCAAATGTTATCATCACTATCTTCATCATTACCTCAAATGATATAAGCCAGAAAACTGTATTCTCCTGCTTTATATGTTCCCTTATATTAAAAGGCATAAAGACATAGATAAGACTAGAAGAAAATCTGCTTATGTGCTAAAAAGTGGGTCTCTTTGGCTTGTTTAATTGTGAACCAATTTTTCTCCTTTTCATTTGTGCATTTTTCAAATTTCTGATGACTAATATATGCCACTTTTATAAGAAAAGACTGGACTCTTCTGTGGCTTTAGACAAGGAATTTTGTTTCTAACCCCAGTGACTCTTTTTTTTTTTTACCACAATCTTCTTTGGTCATTAAATTCATTTAAAATCCCTGATCCATTTTTGATCCTCTGAAATACAGTGGCAGGTGCTCAAATCAATCTCTACATTCGAGCTTGGCAAACAGCATAAATTATTTTAGAAGTCATGTCAGGTAGAGTTTATTCCAAGGTTTGCTTGCAAATTTTAATCAGAAAACACAGAAGGTGTATGCAGCTGAGATTGAAATATCCCTTCACCTTGTACTTCGGACTAGGCTGACTTACTGCACACAGGCTGATAGGTCTAGCAGAAGTTACAGCTTGTATGATAGAGGCAGCCTGGGCAGGAACTGAAGGAAACACATAAAGAAACATTTATTTAAAAAAAGTAAATCAACCATAAAGATCCTCCCAGCAGACCTGAGAGATGGAAGCCTCTCTCTCATTTTCTCCTTGGCAAAATTTAATCTATCGCTGGGGTTTTTCAAGCGTCATATTCAAAGAGATGCAAATTCATCAGAGCTGAGACCCCAGCTGACTTCTAGCACCTTGTGAATGTCAAAGGGGCTTAAATGTGGCAGTGGGTCACCTTCTTCCATCCTAACTAATCCAGGGACAAGTGTGGGTCTACACATGTGCGGGCGGTGGCAGGTTGTGTCTACAGATACAGGTCTTTTATTTAAAGGAGAAAAACGGAAATAAAAAGGCATCTACCTATGGGTTTGCTGCCTTCTTTGTGTGAGTCTGTTTACAGTAAGTCTGAAATTTAAGCAGGAATATCATACTGAGAAACAAAAGTGGAATTCAGGGAGCCACAATCTATCACTAAATAGCAGGGCTGGCGGTAAGCTTTCGGGTGCTTTGTTTTGATGTTTTTAAATAGTAGTCATTTTATCTATTGGTCCCTTCACAATGCACCCTGATTAACTGACTTGGGGGTGAGTGACTATTACCTTGTGAGTGAACCCAGGCCTCCACATGGGTCACTGCACACAATTCCCCTAAGTAGCCAGTGTAATGTATTTACTATAGAAAATAAGAGGTTTCAATTAATATTTCCTACACAGAGATGGTTTATGGGAGACTTATGCTCTGCACTGAGGTTGCCAAGACTGTTCCAATATCTGTTTTTCCTCTCTCTTGGCACAAAAGAAGGATCGATGTATTCATGGAAATTCTATAACTTGAAATCACCAGAGAAAAAATGATATTAAGTCCCTCTCTGCATAACAAAAGCCCCAGATTAAATATTAGTAAGTCAGGGCTGTGACCATGTACGCAACTTTGAGAATCATTTTTCATTCAATTCAATAAATATTTATTGAGTTCCAACTATGCATGGGACCCTGGAGATGCAAATAGGACTTAGAGTCCATGGCCACCGGTGAGGAGAGCAAGGGCTCCCAGAAGAGTGTGTAGTCACCTGGGGTCATGAGGCTGTTGCTTAATAAACAGACTCTCAGGTGCATACAAGAAGCACTTGTTAGTCCTGTGACGTGGGAGGTCCGCTCGCTGGCTCTGCTGCTCTTGCCTGGCCTGGCTCACTTGTTGACTAGGGAAACCGTATGACTCAGCTCTGGCCTCGTTGCCCTGAGGCCAGCCTGGACATGCTCTCTGAGCAACAGCAGCAATGAGAGAGATTGAGAGAGAGAGAGAGATTGAGACAGAGAGAGAGAGAGACCCCACTCACAGCAGGGCTTCCCACCTCTGCTTGCATCACACTCACTAACATCCTGTTATCCAAGGTGACATGGATGAATCTAAGCTGGAGAGCAAGGTCGCTGCAAAGTAGCATTGCAAAGGGCACGGCACCTGCGGAGGAGGAGAGTGGGGTTGTTTCTGCAGACAGGTTAGGATAGTGACTGACATCTCACAAGCTCAGGCAAACAGAAGAGCAGACAGGGACCCTGAGGGTGTCACGGACAGAGCAATGCACTCTGGGAGATACAGGAAAGGCTTTGTGTCTAAGCCAAGTTTGATGACAGAAAGATCAGGAGAGACAGGGATCATAGATAGGCCACGAAAGATACAGACCAAGGGATAGAGCCAGAGAATAATGCCAAGCAGTATTGAGGAGCTCATGGAATGGGGTAGTGGGTAAATTCAAAGGTGCCAGAGGAGACTGAGAGCTTAAGTGAGGTCTGGGGCTGGGAGATGGAAGGTAGTTTTTCCAGTTCCACTGAGCTTGGATTTCACGTTTAGATCAACAGAGGAGGCTGCATGGACGCAGCCTACTTTACTGACACGCATCCACGTGGAGCTCCGCATGTGTGCAGGTCAGTACGACAGGAAGGACACCAGCCCATGTATCTCCCTGTTGTCACAAAGAGGCTCCACGCACTGACCCAGCAGAAATGCAGCCCAGCCTAAAAAACCTCAACCCAGTCTCCACAGCACGTAGAAATCATGCCCTAATAAGAACTGATTCTGCGAGTGCCAGGAAAGGAGAGTATTGTCTCTTTAAGAGAGTGGCTGGGGCCGCGCTTCTGGGTTTGCAAGTCTGGAGACGGTGGCATGAGATTGATTAGGTGTGTACATGTTGGCTGAGAAAGCTGTAGAAAGGCGCATGGAAGTGTTTGACAGGATGAAAGACTATTCAACATGTTAGACAGCTGCTTGAGTGAAGAGATCTATCACGGCGCTGTGAAACACTCTCACCAGTAAATGATACCTTCATGGCAAACACTACTACAAGCGAGGTCACACAACTTGGTGTGACATGACAAGCTCAACCCAACGAAGTTTGAAGGCGGAGTTGAACGCACGTGCCGCGTAGCAGGTGGGTGGTAATCTAGCGTTGCGTGACGCACATGTGGTGGTCACTGGGATAAGGTTCTCTCTGTGAGACTTCATGGGAAAATGAGGCTCTCAGCAAAGCTATGCAGGGGGCTGGAAATGAGATGGGCTTGGGAGAACGGCAGTCGCAGGTAGGAACAGTGGTCCCAAGTGACTTGCAGTAACCCTAGCTTGGGACAAAGACAATCTCCCTGACTTCAACTTGTGCTCTTCTGTGAAGTGATGTAATGGCTGATACTTCAAAGGGAATGGATCAAACCGGGTCCAACACAGCAATCTGCTTGTACAGATGTGTGAGTGCTTCAGGAGGTCAGAAAACCAGCATAGGTCTCATTGAGCAAAAACCAAGATGGCGGTGGGACCACGTTTCTTTTGGAACAGGAAAGGAGAAGCCATTCTCTTACCTTTCTTTATCTCCTGGAGACGGTCTCTTTTGGCTTGTGGCCTCCTCTTCCACGCTCAAAGTCAGAAACACAGCGTGCCTATGATCACTCTCCCGCTGACCTCTCTGCGAAGAGCTCTCTACTTTGAAGGATCCATGTGATTAGCCCACACAGATAATCCACAATAATCCCATTTAAGATCCTTAGCATAATTGCATCTGTAATGTTCTTTTGCTATGCAAGGCAGCACATTCCCAGGTTGTAAGGATTAAGACATAGACAACTGTGGTGGGGTGTGGGCGGGGGCTTGTTCTGCCTGCTAGAGTAGAGGAAGCCCCCAAAACTCCCCGGGTCTAAAGGGATGTGTGTCACTCTATGGTGCTACACTCAGCTGTTCGCAGGCTACACCTGGAGGTGAGGCACCTCGCAGTCAAATGAGAGATGTTTTCATGGCTGAGAATCCAGTTGATGACAGCAGTGTAAATGTCACTTTCTCAAAAGATCCCTCCTCGATGGGATAAGCTAGCACTGGTACAGAACCTAAGGCAGAGGGAGCTACTGGCAAGTATTGTTGGGTGTAGGAATACGCCGTGGCTCAGTGATCTGCTTTGGTTCTTCCCCAGTGTTGTTCACGGAGCAGATATTATGCCTATTCCTTCCCTGGTCTTGAAGATCAAGGTTCTCCTTCCCAGTGGTCAGAGGAAAAGCCTGAGACTCAGCCCAACAAGCACAGGTCTCTAACTGAAGTCACAGAGCCAGTGCCTGGCAACGGGGAGGTTCAGTACAGATCTGTGATGTTCCAGTTTTCTTCCTCCTGTACCTTCCAAAGGTACCACGAATGTGGTTCTGAGGAAAAGCGGATCTTGCCCAGTGAAACTGCCGTAAGTGTACCCAGACACTGGGTCACAGACACAGCTATGGCAGCAGTGAGGCAAACACGCGTCGGGAAGCAGGCACACGGAGACTCACGCGCACTGCGGAGCCGGTGGAATTCCGAAGCCCCGGAGTCTCTGGGTTTCCTGTCGCACTCAAAGCTCCTCTGAAATCAGCAAAGAACGGGCCGATTTCTTCAGCTGACTTATTCTAGCTGACTTCTTTCTTCAGCCTCCGTACATGACGCTCCTGCTAACCCATTACATGATTTACCCTGATTCGCAAAATACGTAAGAAACCAAGAGACGGAGTAAAGGAAGGAATGTCATCCGTAAGGACGCTTTGACCTGGACAAGACCTGAGCTGCCTTGGTTCACACCTTCACACTGTAGATGGCGCTCTGAGGCTGGACAGAGGCTTCGCAGGACCTGGCTCCAGCCCGAGAACACAGCCCTTCTCTGCCTGGGGCTAGCTAGCGCTTGGCCCAGGGTTAATAGTGGGCCATAGGCTTGTGTCCCTCCCTCTAGACTGCCTGGGTCCCCAGAGAGCTCAGTGGCTATCAGCAGATAGAACAGAGCTCAGGTTGGGGACCTGCCAAGGTGACCGGCCCAGAAGAATGACCGGCCCAAGGCTGCTGCCTCCAGAATGGATCCTCAGACGATCTGCTGCTGCCCCCGTCCAAGCCACGGCTCTCCCTGTCCTAGCCCCGAGCCTAGACTCCTCCCTTTGCGTACGCCTTCCCATTTTGTCCCTCTGAATCTTCCCTGTATGCTAAGGCTTTAAAGCTCTCTGAAAAAGCCATTGTAAGTATGGCATGGGGTTGCTTAGAATATCCATGGCTTAAAAAAAAAAAGAATATCCATGGCTTCCCAGTAGAGACGGACTGAAATGCAAGCTCCTTCTACAGACTGACACACCTTGGTCTTCTGCTATGTCCCTGACCTCATTTCCTGTTTCTTGCTTGCTCACTTCCTCTGTCTACTTTGGATCATTTTCTTTCTTAAACACGATCCTTTTGTTTGTACCTCAGGACCTTTGCACTTGTTGTTCCCTCTGCTTGGAATGCTTTTCTTCCTAATGTCCCCATGTTGGCATACTTACCTTCTACCAGGTCTCAGTTCAATTGTCCCTTCTTATGGAAGAGACCTTCCCAGAGCATCTTATGGGGCCAGCATCTCCAAATCCAGTTCTTTTTATGTTTTCATAACATTTAGCCTTCATTAAGTCCTGTCATTCATCCTGGGCTTGCTGGCTGATTCCCTGGCTCCTAAACAGGAATACTGTGCTCATTCTTGGTCTGCTGGCAGTGCTGGAGTGTGATTCCCTGACCTGTCTCACCTCGGAGTGTGATAGGGATCTCACATATCTCAGCTTCCATGAAACCAAGTCAGAATCTGCCTTTTAATATGAACTCCAAAGGCCACGTGCACGTCACAATTTGCAAAATAGGGTCTGAAGACCATGTCTTGAAAATAAAGTTGTTCAATAAATACAAATTGAATGAATGAATGAATGGATGATATGACTCTGCATCTGAAAAAAAGATGTTGAGAGCCCCAGGCCAGCAAACTTCATGTCAACAATTCTGGAGCTAAAAAAATTTAATTTGCATATTGAATACAAAAGATGCCCCGAGAAATGAGAATGCATCTACTGTTGATTGTGAAATCTGTGGGTCCCCCAACACCAGCACCTCCTGTGGCCGCAGGTCTAGGACACCCTGGTAGACGTGCGCAGTAGTTAGCTACAGGGGGCAGGCTGATCATTGCTCCCAATGCAGTTTTAAAGCATTATCTACCACACTCTAATTGGTAATTATTCGAAGCCAGGCAGTATTCAATTATGGCCATAAAATTGTATAGCTCACGTCTTCTCCGTTAACAAACACATCAGATCCCAGAGTTCAAAATGAATGCAGTCCTTCAAATTACCCACCTTGGATTAATGCTAAGCAGAGACAGCTGAATTAAATGTGAGTTTTTACAGCGATTATGACCGAGGAATTATTATGACAATTATGCAGTGAATTCGGTCTGACGAAGACGCTTTTATGTTCAGAAGTGTCTGTACCTCTGCTTTTAATTCTTCTATCGTTTGTTTTCTGCTGTTATTGAAAAATGTTTTCCAACAAATTAATGTAATCCATACATTGTTAGAATTAATAGCAGGGATATGATGGCTACATACACAGTTATGTAACTTCTGTCTGTTGGCGCTGGACAAGCCAAGACTTTTGAGGTTGCCTGAGTGAGTTTGAACCCCTGTCTACACCTCCATCAGAGTGACTAGGGCCAGGTTTCATTAACCCTCAAAGACCTAGAAGCCTCAAAGAATAAGGGTTCAAAAAACTGTCCCTACACAGTTGTTCCAAGAGATTAAGTTCCAAGCCCATTGCTGGGATTCAAAGTGCTACCATTTTCCTCTCCTGCTTGCAAAAAGCACTCACAAGGCTGGTGCGGTCTCTACGAACAACGACAAACGACAAACACATTGGGCTCTGCTGCTTTCCACGAGGCAGGAGGAAAAGAATGTAGCAAACAGGTATCAATAAAACTGCAGATGTCTAAGTCTATTCAAAATTAAAAATCAACAAATATCTAAAAAAAAAAAGTGTCTCACCATTCAGACATGCTAGGAGACATAAAATCGTCTACACTGCTTAAAATAGTGTCTTTTTCCCCATCTGATTATTTTATTTTACCATTTTATTATATGTGATTGCATTTGATTCTCCTTCCAGCACTTAAAGGCATTTTACTTTGTTCTTTTAAAACTCACCCATGCCATCTCCCCAGCACTGGACACTGCTTTTGCTGCTGTCCAAGTGCCAGCTCCACCATCCTCACAGTGTTCCTACTCAGCAGTGGGTTTCCCAGCTCCATTTACAAAGAATCTGAGGCCCAGAAAGTGAACCTGTCCGTGGAGTCCCCCTTGCTACAAGTGAACAATGATTTTTGCAGTGTAACCACACAGCGTGACTCGCTAGTGAGCTTGGAAAAATTTAGGGCAGTTTCAAAAAGTCCAATTCCCTTGGCAAGAAGACGTTGTGGGCCCCAGAGCCTGTGACTGCAAACAGCACCAGGCATTGGGGCAGTTTCAAAGTGATGCGAGGAAATGACTTAAAAACTCCAAAGAGGACAGTTAGCCTAAGAGACCTAAATGTGAGAAGACTTCTGAGGTCAGATATGCTGCACAGCTGCACAGGAAGCTGAGACTGACGGAGAAGACTCCAAGCTTTAAGACTGGAGAAGCAGATTCTGGCTAATCTGCTGTCCAGCTGTGTGATGGACATTGGTCCAGTCCTTTGCACTCTCTGACCTTCAGTATCCTCATCAATAAACTCAAGACCATGACCTTGGTCTCTTAGAGGAAAAAGGAGGCAAGACTTACAACACCTCCGGACACACAGTAGGTACACACCAAAGATACCAGTCACACTAATATTTCAAACAGAGATGATCAGTGGATGCATGGTGGGTAGATGAGAAGCAGATTGATTTCCCAGGAATGGGACTCTGTCAATGAACTGGAAAACACACCACCAATTCTGAGAAATGCACAGTATTCATTGTCTTAGGCTGTTTGGTCCTGAATTTTTTATCTCCCAAGAATAATGACCCCAGCCCTGGGCATTTCCAGGGGATTAATGACCAGCAGAATTTAATGACCCCGGCTCCAGCCTAGAGCCATCCCATGCTCCCTGGGTACTCATTAATCCCAGGTAGGCCGGCAGCCTTTCTTCTCCCGGCAACAATCATGCCAAGGTTCAGCCCTGCTGCAAGAAGAGGGACCGCTGGGACTCCACGCCTCTACTTCAGTCCCCAGCCTGCTCCGAGCCCTAGCCACTGGCTCATTTATTTACAGGGGCCGCCAGACAGTAATTAAAATATGCTAAGGAGTGTTCCCCTTCGATGGCAGCTGGACCCAATGATGAGCCGCCTCCCGCCCCCGCCCTGGAGCACACACATACTGACTTTTAGGGCGGCAGCACGCATTGCTCTACACGTTATGTCCAAGGATTTCATGAGATTTTAATGAGTTTCTGCCACCGCGAAGGCAGGCTCACAGAGGAGCCATGTAAATCGCTTTGTCTTGCATAGCAATCCTGGATTGGCCTTGTGTTTCCACGGCTGCAAGGATGCAGGGAGACGCTGGTGGATGCACGCATGCTGGCGCCTAGGCATCTCTGTTTGCAGGAGGGCAAGGCCACACGGTGCTGCCAGCCCAGTGCCAGCTGTGGGACAAAACCTCAGGCTGATTTCCCATGGGGACATCTGCTGGCTGATCTGCAGATGGATCTGTGTCACCAAGGCTTAGGTACCTCCTGCTTTAACATTCAGTTTTCCCTTCTGTCCAGGGGGTGAATGGTGATAACTGTATGTGTCCAAGATTACGTCCCCTGGAAAGACATTGAGTCCTGCTGATGAGCTGACCAATGGTTCCAGTATTACTGTCCTTCCCTTCAGGCATCAAATCAGAGGACACGGAAGCGAAGTTTACAAGATACCAGCGTAAGTCAGGGCTTTCATGTCCCCAGCAGTCTCTTATGAGGCCTGTATTTTCTTTATTTCTTTAACAAGAAGAGTGAGGTTCTTAAAGATTAAACTGTCTTATTGGCAATTGGCATTGTGGGGAGGGGAGCATGGGGCCATGCTTTTCCCCGTCCACTATATTGCTGGGCAGGGCCTCTTAAGGAGCCCCAGCCTGGAAGGGAAAGCCAGGTGGCCAAAGGGTGAGGATGGGACCCAGCATTATGGTCCCACCTGTGCCCTGTGGAGTAGGGAGCCAGGGCAGGGCAGGAAACCAGCATCAACACACCGACACGCCTTCCCCAGCCACAGGTGACACAGCCAGTAGAGAGGACATAGAACCCAAAAATCCCACAACAGAACCTGGGTCACACAAGAGTCCTCAGAGCAAGAGGCTCTGCGTTAACATGTGTGTATGCATGCATGCATGCATTTCTACACACAGCTTATGCATACATGTGACATGCACACAAATAGACACATTAGCATCTAGACACACACATGTAAGTGTAAGTATCATATTAACTTCCACATTCCGTTTATTACACAAAACCTTTCCAGTTCAAACTATGTGTCCAACATGATCAACTTCCCTTTCAAACTACTTTTCACTATGAAGTTTCTTTTTCCTTTCACAATAAAAATAGCCTTTTCATTTTATAAATAGTGCATAGTCATCACTCGCAATTCATTGACATGTGTCACCAGGAGCTGAGGAGGGGAGTAAGAGGCAGCCAGTTTCTTAGCAGCAGGGACACACTCTGCAGGGGAGAGAAGGGAAAGGAGTCTGGCTTCAGTGTGTCCATCCTCCCTCATCGAAGCCCAGGACCTCCCAAAGCCTGAACGGATGGAACCGAGACTGTGGCTGGCTGCCCTTCGAGAGCACAGCGAGACCTTCGGAGCGGCCTTGGACTCTCAGGTCAGCAGTAAAGGAAAGAGAGTCTCCAGCATCTCAAGAACTCCAAGCACAAATACTCACGTGTTTTGTCCTAAGGACCTCCTTTAGCATTCATGAAAACCCTAGGAGATAGCTGTCACTGGCCCCGTGTCTCAACAGATTGCTACACTCTGAATGCTTATTCCTCCATTCACGTGTTGAAATTAATTAACCTATCACATGACAGTATGAAGAGGCTGGACTGACCTACCCACTCTCTTGGCTAGGTCAGGATGCCTGCTCTTATGGTTGGGATTTGTACCTCATAGGCCTCTTCTATGTGAGAACATAGGGTGCTGCCATCTAGGAGGCGGGACCAGCTCTTACTAGACGCCACATCTGTCAGCACCTTGATCTTGGACTTCAAGCCTTCAAGACTATAAGTAATAAATTTCCATTGTTTATAAACTACACAGTCTGTTGGAGCCAAGGGTTACAAGGAGAACAACTACATACAGGACGCTTAATATATAGTGTTGTTTTGTCAGAGTCACCCGAGTTAAATACAAAAAGGTGCAGGAAATCTGTCCACAACAATAAAGACCTAGAAAACAATAAAGACCTAATAAATTTCCATTGTTTATAAACTACACAGTCTGTTGGAGCCAAGGGTTACAAGGAGAACAACTACATACAGGATGCATAATATATGATGTTATTTTGTCAGAGTCACCCAAGTTAAATACAAAAAGGTGCAGGAAATCTGTCCACAACAATAAAGACCTAGAAAATTCAGCAGAGGGCCTGGCTCCAACAGCAGTGTTCTACATGTGCTCAGCTAGACCTAGAGCCATGACAGTGCCTCCTATGAGTCCAGCTGGAGACCTAGACCCCACAACAATGACTCACAGGGGTGTGTCTTAGAGATCTGTGCTAGGAAGGCCCAAAGGTCAGTGATGGGCACTAGAAAGTCTATACCAGTGAGGGGGAAGGATCTGTATCAACAGGTTGAGGGTTCTACACTAGAGCCAAGAAGTGATGCTCAAAATGAGGCCCAAGGCTCCCCTGAAAAATAGAGTCATCCTCAGTAACCATGAGGTCCCAAGCTCCTGTGACAATGAGAACAGGTTGAGTACATATCAGGATTCCAGCGTGACAAACTTCTACTGAAGATTAAACAGCACATATCTTCCCCTCCAGAGCCAGGATGCGATGCTCAAAGTAAGGACCAAAACTCCCCCAAAGTGAACTGAAGCCACTCTCAGCAACAAGATCCCAAGATCCTCTGATGATAATGGTTGAATCCATATCAGGGAAGCTAGCATGCCAAGCTCCTCCAGGAAATCCAATAGTTCCAAACAACAGCAATGCTTTGGCAAACACACAACACTCTGATTTTCCTCTCCAGGTCTCCTCAGGTGGGCCACTCATGCTCTGCACCACACTGATTCAGTTCAGTGTTTAAGTTGACCACCAGTTACCAATCCGCTACATAGTCTATGGTATTCTGTAATCGCAGCTCAGAAATACGATGAGTACATGAATGTACAGATCATGTGCAGGTCAAACTCCTGGAAAATTTGAAATTCTTGAATTTAAAACTGGATGTCTGTGTTAACTTTCTGTCACTGAGACAAAATGCCTGAGAAAAACAGCTCATAGGATAAAAAGATTTATTCCGGCTCACGGTTTCATGGGCTTCTGTTCATAGTAACCTGGCTTTGTTGTTTCTGAGCCTACAGTGAGACAGGACTTCATGGAAGATCCTCTGATGAAACAAAGCAGCTCACTTCATAGTGGACAGAAAAGAGAAGGAAAGAAAAATAGAGGGAGGCCAAGGACCTGAAGTACTCTGCAAAACCATACCCCCAGTGCCCTACTTTCTCCAACTAGGTCCCACCTCCTAACATCCCATTCAGTGATGAACTCATCAGTGGACTCGTGAACAAATTATCCCATTGATGGAATTAGAATGTCTGTGTTTCAATCACTTCTCAAAGCCCCATTTCTGAACAATGCTGCCCTGGGGACCTCTAACATATTTGCATCTGGAGACCCTTCATATCCAAAATATAAGAATGTCCTTATCTTAGTTACTTTTCTCATTGCTGAGACAGAGTACCCAACAACCAAAATTAAAGGAAAGAGTTTTTTGGCTCACAGTTTGTAGAGGTTTCAATCTACAGTTGACTGGTTCTGAGGCTGGGGGCACCACAGGGGAGAAACAGTCCATGGCATAGCAGGCAGAAGACAGCAACAGCAAGCAGCAAAGCACAGAAGCAGAAGAAGCAGTGGGCACCAACAGCAAGCCTGACTTCTTTCAGCTACCTACAACCAGGCACAGCTTCCCTCATTCACACCTTTAATCCATAGTCACACATCTTGATCCAGCCACCTTCAAAACTCCCCACCTATGACCACATGAAGCTTAGGGGGGTGAGGTAACAGCTAGACACAAGCCACAAAGTCCTAGAGCTGAATTTTAGTTTTTTCCTTTCTTGCTGTATACTAGGTTGTTGCTAGGAACTAGACACAGATTTCCTCTTGTCCTTCAATTTCTCCTTTAGCGCTCTCCAAGTTCTCCAAATAGAGAGCTACTACGTACTAAAGCAAATTTCTGTGAATATAATGAAAGAAGCTTTCATAAGCACTGACTTAAAAAAAATCAGCAAATAACATTTTTTACAGTTGAGGAATCAGGGAGACAGAGAAAGGGAGTCATTCCCCCAAGGTCACATGGGGAATGGGTCTTTGTCTTACCCCATTCTTCCTAGCACTGCTCTCGTTACACCTCCTACCTACTACTTGCTACGACCTTCTAGTTCTGCCCATCCCAAAGGCCTCTGCTACCACAAATTATATATATTGTTTAGTTGAGTCCTTGGATAAATTTAAGTCATTGTTTGAAACCCACATCATCTTCTGTTGTCTCTGCAAAAATTTTCGGTCGATTAAGCAACAATAACGTGGATTATTCTATGAGTATCTTGGGATGGTTGCCTGGAGTACTGTATATAAATTCCATTGTATGGTAGTCAATTAAACCCCATTGTCTATAAAAGTCACCTGTCTGACTTGAGGGAAAGTGAATATGAATGCAGAATCCCCAACAACATGTTGGAGCTGAAATCCAACCAGGCAATTTATGACTCTTCGGCTTGGGAGGAGAAAGAGCAAGCAATATTTTTGGTGTCCTGACCTGCGTGGCGATTTGGAGAGCATTCTTGGTGCTAAGGGTTGCTGAAGGGGGACGGAAACACCTGAAGTTTAACGGCCCCTGAAAACGAAGGCAAAGGAGACAAAGAGCTCTTTTTGTCATTCTTGGCGCAAATGAAAGAAACTTGTCATTCCAACTTCACAAGACGGTGCTCAAAGATGAAATGTTCAACTCCACGGGGACAGCCACTTTTTTTGCTGTTATTACAGAAGAAAATTATAACCATAAAAATGTCCAATTTAGAAAAAAAGGTGCCACTTTAGTGTCATTTGCATAAAAGCTGTTACACACAAATTGTTATAAAGACAAATGTGTAGCACTCTTGTTGAAAATTGCTTATATCTTTGGTGCTTTGCCTCCAACGACATAAAGGCCTCTTCAAACTGAAATTCATTCTCAGGTAAATAAAGCTGAAAGCGAAATTTCACCTATTTGGGAGAACGTGAGTGGTTTCTCGTGTTGTGTTAAACAGGTTTTGAGAGCTGGGGCCACAGTTCTGCCTGCTTACCCACTTCCTGGGCCTGGCTCTGGTATGCAGGGCAGAGGAGCTGGTGCTGGGGCTTGTAGGAGCAGGGGGAACCCAGGGAAATGGAGCAGTAAAGGACATGGAGGACTCTCTTAAATTAATATCCCTCAAAAAATTAACCTTGCTCAGATAGGCTACAAACTTCTAATCATGGCCCCAGCACACCAGACCTTACCCTAGCCACCTGCCTGGCAAAATCTCAGCCCACTCACAGACTCTCTCAGTGACCACTGTCCTGAGGAATTTTTGATTCCTTGAGTTTACACCTCTTTCACTTACCCAGGGTGGCCCTTCTGCCTGGAGAGATCTGACTTACCCAGAAGAATTTCCATGCATTCGTTGGGAACAATCCCTTACCACTTGTCTTCAAGTGTTTACTGATTATTAATATTAATATTAATATTAATTCATGACCTACGTGTTTCATCAGTATTAGTTAGCACAGGCCACACCCATTGTGACCCATTCTCCATCTGATGCCCCTCTTGTCACCTTACTGACCCTTGAAAGCAGGCCTGGCCTAGATCCGCAATCTCCCAAACAACTGTACAGCGAAGTCTTAAATAAATGAGACAAGTGGTATAATTTTAGGGCTCCAGGAGGATCAAAACCCTCTGCAGAGTTCGAGACTTTCAGGGCTAAGACAGCAAATGTCTCTTGGCAGCCTGTATTTATTTAGTATTCAAACAATACAGCAAACCTGAGCAGGACCTTGGGAGGGGTCCAAGGACCTCTGCAAGCAACAGACAGTGCCAATTAAGAAGAAGTATCCTAGAAGAAAAATCTCCAGGTGTCCTCAGCTATGGCCTATCCTGCCTCCCCCCAGGAGTCTCCTGGTTCTTAATTCAGCCACGCCCAGTCCATGCCACAGCCCTGCATGTGTACCCAGCTTTAATGGCTCCAACACATCAGTTCTCTGTTCACACACTACGGTGCGTTGTTTTAAAACTCCCTGCTATAAAACACTCACTGAAGCAACCTGCCTCATCCATCTTAGCAGGGAACACTAGAACATGGTAAAAACGCTGGTGTGGTTGGTTTTGCAGATGTTAGATTTTTATGGGCAGGAGTGAGGCAGAGGATATTAATTCAGAGACTTCCCTGTTCGTCCTCTATGATCACCCAGTGCCTGCAAAGAGAGAAACTTTTAAAGAGCTCCTCTGGATGCCAACAAATACCAACATGAGCAGTACAAATTAATACTGAAAAATTGCAGGGGAGCAATGTGAGCTTCAAAAGTGCCATTTGCTCAATGACACAGAATTTAAATCAGAAAATTTAAGCTTCAGGTTTCCCAGACATTCGTGGTAGCATGTTAAGGAACATGTCTCACATTTATGGTAATTTACTGCTGGTAAAGTGGGCATTTTCTAACCCTCATTTTATTTACTCTTTACTTCTATTTCATGGGAATGTCAAATTATCACCCCCCACACAAACACTTTTAGAAATAATTTAGGAAATATGATTGTAAAAGAAGCAGCCCTGAACTTAGAGTCAGAAAATCCAGTTTCAAATGTTAAGCTGACATTGGCCTCTGGGAAGCCATCTTGTTTTTACTCGGGCTCAAATTCTGCTTCTGGAAAATACCAACCAGGAAGTCCCACCCAGAGTGTAGTCAAGAAGAGAGACATTGGGTCATTTTCTAGATATTAGGGAAGAATATCTCTTAAATATGGAATCTTGTGAGTCTACAAATATGAAAGAATTAGAAAGATAAGAAAATAGAGAAAGAGACAAAGATGACTGAGAATGTCACAGAAGCTAACAGATGACATTGGAGAAATGGACGGGGACAAGGTCACAAACAACATGGGGAAGCTCTAAGTGCATATTGGAAGAGAATTGAAAGATTTCTATGGACGGTAAGTTGAAATAATTGTTCAGAAGCAATAATTATTTCACCAGCTTCCTAAACCATTCATTGCTGTTTCAGCTGAGAGAGACAAGATGAAGGTACAGTTAGAAGCTAGGGTTTCAGGGATGTTACTGAGTGGGTGATGAGCTGGTGAGAAGTTTCCAGAGAAGCAGTGGCCAGGCATCTGGACAGACTGGGAGGGACAAGTGAGGCAGTGAGAAGAAGTGTATGAATGTCCCAGCCAAAGGAGAATCAGAAACAGACTGTGGCATCCTGGCCCTGGAACCAAAACAAGTGCTTCCTGGGTCACAACGTTCATCGCTGCTATGTATCATATAACCAGGTCCAAGTCGTTTCATGTTTGGTTTTTTGGAATTTTTCTCCACTAGAAGAATAGTTCTTTTAATGTGTATTTCTCTGTTAGGAGAAGTCAAAACATTTGCTTAAATACTAGGGGAACTCAGACATTTATGTTTTCTGCATGAGAAGTGATAAAGAAAAAATTATTTTCTAGGTTATGAAGATACTCAACACCTACACATTTTCAAGATGGAAGCAAAAAAATATTTTGCTTTGTGGCTCTTAGAATAGCTGAAATTATAATTTCAAAATGGGTGTTGATAAAAAGGACTTCTGACCTAAAACAGTAAGAAGCACTTCAGCTCAGGCTTTAAATTTCCAAGATGTAAAAAAAAAAAAAAAAAAAAAATGAAAGCTGAAAAATTCATTTGGGTATGCTCGCAAAGTTTCTGCCAAATTTTTTCAAATTTTGCTTTTTTTCTGACAAAGTATTGCCTGAGGGGGAGGGGGAAACACTGCTAGCACCATTTGGGGAGGTCTCAGTTCTCTTTATGGAAGGAGCAGCACAGTCCTGGGCTGGGCTGTCCCCCTCTATTAGACAAGAGCTTAAAGATGCATGGAGAGGACAATGTGATTATTTTAAAGGTCACGGGTCTTGATGAGATAAGGCTAAAGTGGTGGCAATCTAAGCATGGCTGAATTGGATTATGGGACGATTTTGCTCAGCCCAATCCATCAAGGCTTGTCTAGATTAGACCTTCACAGGACCACTGTGGATAAGTCTGCAAAGGAAACTGTGAAAACCAAGACAATTACGTAGCTCTTGCAAGAGGCTTTAAGCCATCTAAAGCCACTGCCTATCTCTGAAGATGTGTCTGTCTGTGACTGTATTTTGTCTGCCAATGGGTACGCTGCCAGAGGCCTTAGTGGCAGGAACACCAAGGTCTCCAGAGAACAGTCCCATGCAGGTCTGGGGCCACCTAAACCTCATTCCCCCCAAGCCACTTGGAGTTCTGTCCAGAAGCCAGCCGGAGTCTGCAGATGACGACCACAGTGACATCTTGAGTTCTGACCAGGCAGCAAGGGGAGGAACAGGGTTCCCGACCCTGTCTCCAAGGGTGGGGTGAGTGTAGACACCCTGGGAGGGAAGAACAGACTGCAAAACTGAGATATCTGGGACGAGCTGCCGTGTAGGCGAGTGGCTTATAAAGGCAAAGGGGGACCCCAGCCCCACATCCCAGGGTATCCTTCTGACTGCCTAGCAGCCAGTGGTATACAAAGGGAGATCCAAATACACAGTGAATGCCTACATTTGTAAACTGTTTATTACAGTGAAGAACACATTGCCATTAAAACTCCTAAAAACACTCTCCTTTGCTTTAAACACACTTAGCCGTTGTTCTCGCCACATCTGAGGACTGTTCTTTCTTTCTTTCTTTCTTTCTTTCTTTCTTTCTTTCTTTCTTTCTTTCTTTCTTTCTTTCTTTTTTTGAGACAGAGTCACACTATGTAATCCAGGATGGCCTTAAACTCACCATGTAGCTCAGGCTGGTCCCGAACTCTCAGCTGTGTGGCCTCCTGCTTCTAGCTCCCATCTTCTGGGGTTACAGGCCTGTGGCCTCTCTCTGAAGCAGTTGTAGGAGTCCTCATTGGGGAGCAGTGTTATGAGGTACAATCAAAAATATGGTGAGTACTGCTGCTAAGTGACAGCCAGCGGAAAGGCAGGCTCGTGGCGACACTGCAGTGTCCTCCCACCTAGTTTACTCACCTGAGATGCCACTGTGAGAATGCCAGACTCTTTCCCAAGTCAAAATGATGGGGAAAGGTAGAGGTAGTGAATCGATTCAGGACATCAAGGCAGCCGCGACAAAGCAGTAAGACACTCCTAGCATCCTCCCTTGAAAGAGAGACGGAGAGAGGCTGAGGGAATTCTCTCTACTTTACAGGAGAGAAGTGAGAGATCCACTCCAATGCTCCCATAGCAGCTCAAACCTGGACCTCGAGCTTTTTCCAAAATGCAGAAGAGAAAAGCGGATTCCCAGTGTGCACTGCAGGGGCAGGCTGCCAAGGTGGCCCTATTTGAAGGCCAGGGTCCAGGGGCATAGTTAGAGAAATAGGCACAATTGCCCAAAAGAAACATTTAAAACAGCCAATGTGTTTCCAACTTTCTATGGGGAAGAAGCTGACTTCTCTCCGGGATTCCAGATGGAACATCAGAAGCAGCGGTAGGAGTTGCAGGGAGAGACGTAAGGACAAACTTTCCGACATTTGGGTGCACCGATCGCGCTGCCTGGAGAGGCGGCGAGGCAGGCCCTGTTTCTGGAAATGTGTTCGCAGAAGCCCAGGCCGCGTTTCTGAGAGGCTGTGAGGGGGTTTCCTGCTCCGGGTGGGAGGCAGAGCCAGATGGCTCCGCGGTTCCTCTGGGAGGCTGCATGTCTATGTTTATCCCTTGCCGAAGCACACTTGGAGTATCTCGGCGCCTCCTGTGCCGCGGTAGGAAATTCAGACATGGTGCTCGCCGAGCTCTGAGTAAGCACAGGGACCCAGAAACTGCAGAGTCACTGTCCGAGGAAACACAGCCACCCCCAGGGCCACTGGATCACCTCTAATCCTCCCACCTCTAATCCTCCGGGTGCCGGACACTTCCGGGACTCTGGCCTGTGTGTCCCAAGCCGCCCTGTCCTTAGAAACCACTCCAGGCCCCCACAGCCCTCAAGGCACGGCCACCTTTCTCTGCTGGGTGGTCTAAAAGCATTAGCCACAGACATGGGTGCGAAGGTCCCCTGCTTGTGCATGGTACCAAGGGGACCCAGAAGTCTATGCTATTTATTGGCTGCTGGGAAAACCTGCAGGGGCAGCAAGCTGGGCTCAAGACATGCTGCTCCCTGGGAAGGGACGCTGTCCTCTCTTCCGTCGTCAGTTTGCTTCTGCTCTAAAATGCAATGCCAAGGCCTCTCTGCTCCATGCCTGTCTGTGCTTCAACAAAACTATGGGAGCTGAAGCTTTCCCCCTACTCTCTGCCCATCTGACCTGGAGGCTGAGAGAGGCATCAGGCTGGTCTGATGTGTGCGGAGAAAGGAAAGAGGGGTCAGGGGATGTCTTGGCTTGTCTGCTGTCTAAGCGAGGTCAGCAAGGCCCCGAAGGAGTCCTGCAGCAACACCGAGAGACACCGGAGTCCTGGGCTTCCAGGATGAGCCTGGACCAAGGACCCTGGGCTCTGAAAGGTGACTTCCAGGGGCACTGAGGTCTAAAGGACACCAGCACCTCAAACAGGACAGACACGCCACTGCGACTGCAGGGCACGCTGTGTCACTGTGGCTTTGCTGCTGTGCCTGGGGAAGCGCGGAGGCCAGTGTCTCCCACACAGGTCAGCGGATTTCCTTCCACGGGCAACACCCGACTTTGTCTGCCACCCCGACCCAGCCACAGCACAGCTCAGTCACAGTGGTTAAGGTGAGAGGCACTGGGTTACTGCCCAGGACACAACTGGACAGGAAGGAGTCCACTGGACAGGAGAGTTTCATAGGAAGGCACTTTCCAAAATCCACTGCTCGTACGGATGCTCCTTGCCGGGATTTGTTGGTTTTCTATAGTTTTCCAGGTGCCGTTCTCATCATGTGACCTGCACTAAGTCACTTCATCTGCACCATTACTGTCTTCCATGTTATAGATGAGGAAACTGAGGCATGGAGGTCAAGTGCTTTGCCCGAGGCTACAGATCTCATGGGTTGTGGACAGAGCTGGGCTTTGGACCTGCTGCTTGCACTCTCCGAGACATGTGGCTCTGCCAAGCAGAAGAGAGCGGAGGACGGGAGAGGTCCACAGGAGGCAGCCTGGGAGGACAGTGTCATACAGACATGCAGAAGCAATTGGTGACGGGCACTGTAGCTGAAGCAGACAACCAGGGGGACCCTCAGACCTCAGCCCAGGCCAGCAGAATCCCACATTCCTTTGCATAAAGCACACCTTGAAGGCAGGTTTTCACCCAACAGTCGCAGGTGGGATTCAGAGAGCTCCTCCGTGCGCGCGCGCGCGCGTTTAGGCTGAGAAGCTTTTTCCAAGGGGTTTCCCTAGGGGTCCCAAGTCGGAGGTGAGATGAGCCTCTGGTGGCCCTGGTTCCACAGAGACCACACCCTTTCCAACATCCTGCTGCAGGATCAAGGGTTTGGGGAGAACTCTTGTTTGTAAAACTTTGTCTCTAAATTCCAGGTGATGTGGAACCTCCTAGGAGGACAGGGAAGAGCAGTTTCACCCTCACAGTTCTGTAAATGTTGAG
Source organism: Dolichotis patagonum (assembly GCA_004027295.1). NCBI lineage: Eukaryota > Metazoa > Chordata > Mammalia > Rodentia > Caviidae > Dolichotis > Dolichotis patagonum. The sequence continues at coordinate 29,352 of PVJX010008918.1, forward strand.
AACCTACCGGCCACGCGCTGCACCAGGAGACTGCACCGGACTTGTAACTGGAGACCCATTCAGAACAGTGTCTAAGACGGAGACAAAAGCTGGTGACAAGGGACAGCAGGAGAAGAGGATGCCACCATCCAGGCAGGACAGTCCCCCTGGCATCAAGGCAAGGCCTGAATGAAGGAACATAAGGCTGTGCTACACACTCTGGGTGTGCAGGGAGCAGAAAGGGAGGGAGGTGGGGCAGGGTGTCGACCACAGCAGTGTGGACCACAGCAGAAGCTCCTGGAGATCTGAGGAGGGTTCCAGTTATTGTGGGAGAGGTTCAGCTACTGACTTTGTTTCTCCATTCGTGGACCTTGATTTTTGGAGCATGTTTAGGTTTACCAAAAATTTGAGGAGATAGTACCAAGAACTCTCATATATTCACACTTTCCCTTATAACAGCTTGGGTCAAGAATGTTCCCCTAAGTCCTCATGTACTGCAGGTGTGACTCGGAATGGCCGTGGCCCCTCCCTTCATTCTCTGTCCTAACCACCATGCCCCTAGTAGCCGTCCTTCCACTATGCCGTTTCTGTGTGTAAGCCTGCCAACCGTGGACCAAGGCCTCTGAAACTCTGAACCATCATATATCTTCCTTCCTTTATGTTGTGAGTCTCAGATATTTTGTCTCAGCTATGAGGAAAGTGACTGAGACACCCCCAACACAAACTTTCCACTAACACAAGCATCTCGCATTATTTATTATCAGGCTGACCTGAGAGCAACACGTCATAATTAACCGAAGTCCACAGTTTACACTGAGGTTCACTCTTTGTGTTACACATTCTATTGGTTCTGACAAAAGTATGAATGTCACATATGCTCCACTGAATTACTCAATGTAATAGTTCCCACTGCCCTAAATAACCCTGATGCCTACCTGTTCCTCCCTTCTACCCTCAGGCTTAAAGCTCTGGCAGAGTCTGATCTTTTTACTGTCTGTAATTTTACTTTTCCCAGAATCTCCTGTAGGTAGAACCATTCAGTACCTGGACCTCTCCAGGCTACCTTTTTCACTTAGTGATCTGAATTTAAATTTCTAACATGTCTATCCAGGGCTGGCAACATGATTTCTTTTGATTGTTTCTTAATATTCCATCACACAAATGTGTCCCCTGTTTGTCCATCCTTCCCCCTCCTAAAGAGTATCTTGGCTGTTCCCAGTTTGGGGCAATGCTAAGTAGGCTCTTATAAACATTCCTGTGCAGGGCTTTCTGTAGGCATGAAAGTATTTGGTTAACACTTAGGAGTATGATTGCTGGACTGCGTGCCAAGGCTGTGTCTAGCTTTAAGGAAACCGCTGAACTGCCTTCCAGAGCAATGGCTCTGGTGCAAAGGCTGGGAGACTCATTCGTCTGCTAGAGAGCAGAGGCCCCGCAGCAAATGGAGAAATCTGTGCACCAATGCAAAGTGGGGACCACACAGCTGCTCCTAGAGGCAGAAGGAGACAAGGTCAGAAAGGGCCTCATTGGAGACCTAGGCTGTTTTGCATGAAAAAAATCCATGAATGACAACATTGGCAGATAGAGGTCACATTTGCAAAAGGTGCTTGAACCCCACCGCCTCCCTCACATTATATTTGGGGTGGCTTCCAGTTCTGGGTTTAGAGAAGGCTTCATTCAAATAGTAAGCAAAAAATGTTCCAAGAAGCTCCCCCCGCCCCACTTTCTTTTCACCGTGCAAGAAGCTGGCTTCGTACAATGTCTAAACCTAACAATTTAGCTGGATTTTCCTTTGCAGTAATTACGTGATGATCAATGTCTCTGTCTCTCCTAGGGGGAAAACCTACTAAATACATGTTCTCTCTAAAATTGTTGTTTTTATTGTTATAAACCAGGACAAGTGAGGTGCTGTTTCATATTTAGCAACATATAATTTACCTCTTGTACACCTTCCTTTAAACTTGTGGTTACCTTGTCTCAAGGTAAAGAGCAGCAAACAATGAATTATTGTCATTATCTTATAATCAAACACAGAGCCACCAACAATGAATGTCATTACATCCTAATAGGGAAATAACCAGCCAGTTCTACAATGGTCATTATGGCAGCAAAATTTAATAATGCTCTGACTTTTTTCTCCCCCTTTCTTATTTTCAACACCAATTAAAACTGTTTTCAAGTGCTTCTTCCTACGTTGTCTGAATCCCAGTTAGCAAAATGATTGCTTAGCAAATGCGATCTGGCAGGAGGAACTAAGGGATTCTGTTCTTTTAAATCGTGAGCTGGTTTAAGGAAGTGGAGTATTCTGTGTTCTGGGGGATGTGCCTCTGCTTCGGAGAGGAGGTGCAGGGGGAAAAGTGGGTGCTCCAGGGCAGGGAAGGGAAATGAGGAATCCCCTGACACCATGCTAAATCAGACATCTCATCAGTCCCTGCACAGCCTCATGAAATAGGCATGGTTGGCCTCGATTTTCAAATAAGAGTGGAGGTTTAAGGACCGGAAGTAGTAAGGAAAGATAAGCAGAGATGCACGGACCTGGACCTGAGCTCTGGGAAGGGGCCTCAGAGTGCAGGGCAGTCACAGCTAGAGCTCTCCTTGCAGACCCGGCCTGTGTGTGTTGGATAGCTTTCCTACCTCTGGAACAAGATACCTGTCAACTTGAGGTTTGAGAAGTTTAGAAGCTTAAGTGACTCAGCAGGGCGCCAGGGTCCTTGCTTTGCAACATTCTCATCCTGTGCAGGAGGAGGGCACAGAGATGGAGTGTGTGTTACAGGCCCCGGGGCAGGTAGCCTGCTCACAATATAAGGGAGACAAAGAGGCTTGCTGCCCCTCTCTTGCTCTTGTTGCTTTTGCCATCTTCTGCCACCTTGACATGTTACCCCTGTGCAGTGCGACCCTGTCTTGGAACCAGTTGATTATGGACTGAAACCGCCACCAAAAAATGAGCTATATAAACCTTTCCCGCTTTAATTTTGAGTGTCAGGTATTTTGTCCCAGTGGTGAGAGAAAAGTAACTAAGACCATACCTGACATTTGCCCTTTAAAGGAGAGGGTTATTACGGCTCACGGTTTCAGAATGTTCAGTCCATGGTCTGCTGGCCCCAAGGCAGGGACGTCATGGCAGAAAGGTGTGAGGGAGCAAAGCTGCTCACCTCATGGCAACAGGGAAGCAGGGTCAGTGAAGGACTGAGAGGAAGGGGCCAGAAGCCAGATATAGTCCCTAAGTCATGTCTGCGTGACTCACCCAGACACACCCGGGGTGTGCTTTACTAATCTCTCCAAACAGTCAAACTGACAGTCAATTAACCACCACAGTGTGTCCCACACAGCCAGTGCATCTGTGCAATCATGTTGTATCTTTTAGATGCATGTTTTTTATTGCATTAACACCCTTGTTAGGCACCTGCGGAGAGCTATTCTAGGGAAAAAGGACTGGCTGCTGAATGGCATATCTCTAGCAGACTTGTTCTTAACTACTCAACTTAGAGCTATGTCCCGTGATAGGTCAGTGGCCAGCCAACTGGGACCCAAAGGCAAATGGCTACGGCACCACTCTTAGTAACTAAGGTTTTATAGAAATGTAGTCACACTGTTACTCTGAATTCATTGCTTGACTTAGCAAATAAAAATACAGATTGGCCAGTTAAGTTAGAATTTCAAGTAAACAACAAAAACATTTAGGATAATTGTATATCAACAATGGTAATCTATTTTATCTGTAAAGAGTATCCATTCATTTAACTGATCTTCACATTTACCCGGGAATCTTACACTGTGCCTAGCAGGTCCTCAAATCTCCTGGGTCGTCACTCCAGACAGCTTCTTCACCTGAACCCTTTCTGGGCCACAGCAGGCCTCACTGTCTGGGAAGGAAAATGACCAACCGTGACCTGTGACCAAGCAGGAGCACCCAGGACACCTGGAGGGCTCCAGGCTCTCGGCGGGCCACTCACCACTTGGATGTAAGAGCAACCTGTGCTTCCCAGCTCACACGGGACCCACATATGGTCACCTAGGGTTTCAAAAGCCACAGCATCGTCCGCTATCTTCTGAGCCATGGGACTGGAGCAGTAGAGTCCTCATGAAAGCGCTCCCCTTGTTTATGGGGTGACTATGCACTGCACCCATCTCTTCCTTCATCCAGTGCCTGGCAGGGCACCCCACTGTGACACAGCTGATGCAGAGGCCTGGAGGAGGTCGGGGACACTGTCTCAGGCTCTCTGTGGATGTGGCTGTCCTCAGTGTCGTATGCTCCAGTGCCCTAGAACTGACTGTGCACACTGACCACTGCTGAAAAGAAGCTGGGAAGAAGCTGACCCCTGCATAGGGCCCACACACTGTTTCACAAGGCCTCCACCTCTTTCTGGGACTCCAGAGGCTCAAAATGACCCAGCTGGGCCTGGGTCCTACACATCCAACCAAAGCCAAGAGACTGAGAAGGGGATTTGACTTCCAGACCAGCACAAGGCGGGCTTCTTGAATAGAATGGTCCAAGTATCGAGCATATGTGTACCGAGCTACTTTCCTGTTCATCACTGCTTCTCCAGGGCCTGCAAGAATCTCTAGCTCTTACTAGGGGCTCATAAATACTGATAACTTGAATGAATGAATGAATGAATGAATGAAGTTTAGAAATTTTTGAATGCCATTGCAATAACTGTCTCTGGAAATCTCACAGAAGCACTAGGAAAACTGCACATCTCCTCAATTTTCATACAATTTGGGGCATCCGTGGCTCTCTCGGAGTGGGAAGACAGTTCCTGGACCCAGATAAAAACTGATGGTCTCATTCAACCTCCTCCAGGACCTGGAGGGAGAAACTGAGGCTCCAAAGATAGTAGATGGGCCTGAGGTCACAGTTTCTGACTCCTGCCTCTCGCTTCCTTTCCGGGCCCCAAGTCCTTCGCCCTCTCCTGTGTCTCAGAGTAATCCGACCCCCTGACCACGCCACTGAGCGCCGCATGTAAGCACAGTTTACATTAAAATGTTTTAATTTTTCAAGTATTCCCATTAATAATGTCTACTGGAGCCATCAGCTAATTGTCCAACGTTAAGCATTTTGAAGCAGAAAATGAATGCAAATAATTAAAAAAGAAAAGGCAAAAAACTAGGGAAAGCTATCCAATTTGTCAGGTTTGGCATAAAAAAATGTGAAATGCAGTGTTTGGGATAATAAAATATATGAGGTTTTTTTTAAAAAAATGAATTTCAATAATCATCACGTGGGTTTGTGCAAGTCCCATCATTCTTTCCCAAAGCACCATGATAAATCTTTCCCACGCAAGCAAAGCTCACTGGGTCCACCAGAGTCAAAACCCAGGTCTGCGCAGGTGCTCGGGAAACAGGTGAGAATGAGCCTCCGCCCTCAGCAGAGCCCCAGTGGAATGAGGGAAAGGGGCGCTGTTGCTGGAGCTCACGCCCAGTGGGACGGTAACAGGACGCGCAGGGTGGGTGGGAGGCTCTGAGTACCGGTGTCACCCACAGCTCTCATGGTCCACATGCAACCAGCGTGGGGCTCTGGGGATCCCATGAGGCATTTCCGGTGGCTGCAGGAGACGAGGGTGGCCGGGAGGAGGGTACGGCAGACCCGGCTCCAGAGAAGGCTGTGAGACCCTGTGGGCCGGCTTCTGGGAGATGTTGGGCTGCCTGCAGAATGTGCTGAAGGAGGCCAGTGACAGGGAGACGAGGCAGGGGCGTGCCTAAGACAGCTCACGGAAGTGGATGAGGAAAGCGCGGGAAGAACGCAGGGCTCAGGCCTCCGTCCCCTCCCAGCGCCATGAGGGTCGAGACCGGAAGCCACAGTCTCACTGCGGAGCAGCTGTGATCCCCAGCCCAGGTGCCCTCCTAGCTGCCACCCTTTTCCTCGTTGCCAGAAAATGAATTACACCCGCAGTTGTTTGTTTTTTATTATGAAAATGTTAATATTTATCTTATCACAGTTTATTTTAAAACGAGATCAAAGAAATTAAAATTTTAAAATGAGCTCACACCTCAACAGAGAAAATAATATAATAAGACAGATGATCCTATTTTAATGAAAATCTCCCCCCTACACGTGTCCAGCAACCACTGCCAGGGTGGTTAAAATTACAGTTAGAAGAGACCAATATGTATTTTCACATTCTATTTCAGTTTTTCAGATTAAAATATACACAAATTCAAAATTTAAATAGAGAGCATTCAGCAGAGGCCTTAAAGGACAGCTGCAGAAACTAGAGGAGCTTCTAGAAGATGATCGTTGACAGAGGTCAACAGGCACAGCCCCTCTGACCTGGTGACAACCTCTCCCTGGCTGTCTCATCTCCATGTCCTCACTGGTGGCTCTGTCTTACCCCTGCCAAGCAGGAGTGCACACCCATGCCCAGCACGCACTCAAGGAAGCGCTCCACCCACAGATCAGCGGGGCTGGGGGTGCACACACTGCCCACACTATGAAAGACACCTTTTGGGGCACCTTCCTGCGAAGGGAAGGGCACAGTGGATGTGGTGGCTCGGCTCCCACCACCGTGGGTTTTCTCTTTACCTCATCTGCGCCCTTTCCCTGCCTCCGGAGCCAGCTCTGAGCTCCTCAGGGGCAAACCCTGCCCAGCAGCTTCCACGCAGGAAGTGGGCAGATGATGACTCATTGGACCCATGACCAGGATGCGAAGCCAGGAGTGCTGCAGGATGTGCCTGTCCATTGCTCACCCAAAGCCGTTCTGCTGCTGGCTGGGCACGGAGGCGTAAGTTCGAATCTTCAGGTGAAGCTGCTTTGCAAACGTGGAGCCTCAGAACCCCGGGCGGCCCCAGAACTCTGCTTCCTGCACCTCACCTCGGGGACAGGCACTGCTGACCCTGCCTGCACTCTGTCTCCATTGCTTTTCCTCACTATGGCAAGCATGCACAGGTGACTGTCCTCATCACCAGGCCACCACCTCCCATCCAGGAGCTCAGGTGGCCACTGTACCAGACCCTGAGATGAGCCACTGGACAGCCAGCATGTTGGTCCAGCAGCTTGGCAGTGATGGCTGGAGTTTTCCCTTCCTCACCACCACATTTGTGTGGAACAAGCGAAGCTTTAGTCTCTGAGATTCAGGCAAACGCAAAAAATGGGTGAACATTTTAGTTAATGTTCTAAGAAGATTTCCAAAAGCATTTTGATTGTGTACTATTAGCATTAATTAATCTCCAGACTGGGACCAACCACTCTATTAGGTGATTGCATATTTTAATCCATTTCTCCACTCAGCTCTGTGCCAGGAGAAGGTAGTTTGGTGGCTTTGTCTGCCCCAACCCTTGCATTAATGCAGTGCACCACAGACACCCCGTAGTATGCAGTGCCAGTGCGGCTGCAGAGCTGACCCACACTGAGGCAGACACAGGAAGAGCAACTCGGGGCCAGCGCCTTCTGAGCTCCTGCTTCAGCGAAGGGCCAGGTGGGGTACCGACCACATGGTTACTGACTGCACCGCCCCAACCTCTAAGGCAATTTTGTATAGATTTAGCAAGAAATCAAATGCCATTTGTTTTTGAGGGCGGACGTCCTCTGGCAAGGGAATGGTCTCAGGGGCAAAGAGCAGACCGGGAGCTGCTCCAGAGTCGGTCATTCTGTACACAAGGTGACATTGTCTGTGGTCACTTTTTCCTGTATTCTGCACGTGTGCAAAGAGGGCACAGATTTGTGTGTGCACATGCACGTACGCACGCTGAGCATGTGGATGTGCCCTTCAATAAGGCACATGCAGATGTGTATCTGCATATACATGTACGTTCAGGGAAGCAAGGGTTTCGTATGCATGCAGTGCGTGTCAGCAGGTCTGTGATGTCCACGAGTACACACTGCACAATAGAAACAGGTCTACTTGCACCAATCACGAGTGAACACAGACGCGTTTGCGTGAGCTACACGTGTATGCTGATGCATGTGGGTACACGTGTGTCTTATGTGTGCCTGTCGGCGTATCCAGGGGACAGTCTGGTGTTGAAGATTCTCCTGTCACTCTCTCAGTCAGAAGGAAGAAGCATCTGTCAGTTGAGTCACTTTAGAAAACATCGGCAAAGCCCCGACGATGGCGTCTGCTCGTGTCCCATTGACTTGAGTGGTGTCATGGGATCTCTTGAGCCGAGCGTGAAGGTTGGCTGCTGTTCACCTGTTTACACCGCACTCCTCCCTCCTCCCCAGGGAATTGGGGCTCTATCCTTACAGAGGGTGGGCAGGAGACTTCGCACAGCTCCTGGACCTGCTGAGATCTTTCCAAGAGAACAAGATTAGACGCTGGAAGAAACACATCCCTGAGGCACTTCTGAGATCTTCACATTGTCAGTTTTCATGCTGAGGTTTCCATGTGGAGGGAGAGGACAAGCCCTGAGGTCACACGCTCTGGTGGGGACTTCCATGTGGGAACGCTGTCTTCTGTTTCCCCCAAGTCGCCAGAAGAGCATTTCCTGTCTTATGCTTCTCCAGAAAGGCTGTGTGCAGTGTCATTTGCAGGCTGTGTGCAGGCTTCTCAGTGTCATTTGCTTCCTTGCCTGGCTGGAGACTTGGTACCATGAGGTCACATTGCCCAAGTGAGCACATTGCTGTCACCTGTCCAACCTCAACAGGGAGTCAGAAGTGGAGAAAGCAGAAACAGCAGTGGAGAGGAGAAACAAGCCATGCAACCAACCCGAGTGAGGGAGAGAGATGTTTAATGACGTGTCTCACTGCTCCAGCTGCCGCATGCTTTCCCGCCCACCCTCAGGGACGATCCTTCATTTCACAGATCCGTTGCTTAACAGCGTGCTTAGGAGAGAAGGAGAGATAGAAAAGGGGAAGCCAGAACCTCTCATAAGCTGTGTCTGAAATCGTAAGCAAATGTAGTTCTTGGAAAGGTTACCAGATGGGTACCCAGAGACTGAACCCTTGAGCTTATCCATAAAAAAGAAAACAACCAAGGAGGTTGTTTACAAATGGCACCTCCAGCAGGAGGAGGGGCTAACTCTGGGTGGGGGGACCTTGCTGAAACTCCAGGCAGCACCTTCATTCTCTCCGGGAAGTAACGTGTCCACCTATGTGAGTTGTGCACAAATTCTGGGCAAATTGAAAAAGCATCCTTGGTGTGATGGTTACCTCCTATGTCAACTTGGCTGGGCTTTGCGTCCAGGTATTTGGTCAAACATTACTCTGGATGTCTCTGTTCAGGTGCCTCTTGGATGAGATCCATGTTTTCATCGGTGGAGTCTGAGTAAAGCACACTCTATCCAGTCTAACCAGCCGGGGACCCCTACAAAACAGAGCCTGGACTTCCCCATGCAGGAAGAACCTCTGTCCTCAGCAAGTAGGGGTCTGACTGCAGGTCTTCCCTGAACTCCAGCCTGCTGTCCACTGCAGGCAGTCACACAGGACAGTCCCTTTCCGAAAACACATCTCCCTCCTCACATATGTGTACATACCTTGTTGGTTCTTTCTCTTGAGAATTTTGACTCGTGCTCCTGGAGACTCACGTCGGTTTCAAAACTAGCTCCAGTTACTACCAGAGTGAAGCTTTAGGGAAGTGACTCCCAGGAGATGGGGGTGCAGATACGGAAGGGGCAGCACAGCATCCCACAGGGCCCCCAGCCTGTTGGGAGGTCAGTAAGAAAAGCACAGATCCTGTTGCAATGGATGGCACGCTCTGAAGGAGGGCAGTGATGTGACCCTAATGCAACTTTGAACACGAGTCTGAAGCCTAGTCTAGGAGCAGCTGCACCAGATCTAGAAAATAAGTAGACATGGTCCAGGCTGCAGCATGGCCAGTGGTGGAACGTGTGTGACTTTCTCACCATGAGATGGAGGGCAGGGCAGAGCAGGAGCGTGGTGTTGAAGGAAGACAGAGTCTAGGCCCTGTAGGCTCGAGGGCATTAAACAGGGGCTCGCTTCCAGGCAAGGTCATTCCCATGGATGCCAAAGCTGCCTGGGTGCCATGGGCTCTGTTGCATCCCTCAAGTTTTGCATACTGAAGCCCTAACCTGCAGTATCTCAGAATGTGAGTGTATTTAGAAATACAGACTTTTAAATCATTCAAAGGTCATCACATGTATGGACTCTTCGAGAAGAGAATAGAGTCCACACACAGGCAGAGGGAAGACCTTAGGGCCTCGGGAGAAAGAAGACATCATCGGCCAGCCACATCAAGAGGCTTCTGAAGAAGCCAGCTGTGCTGACACCTTGACCACAGATGTCCAGGTTCCAGGACCTGGAGAGATGAACGTATCTTGTTCAAACCCCAGCATGGGCTGCTTTCTGAGCAAACCAGATGAATCCAATGCAGTTGCCACATCCAGCCATTCACTTGTGAAACATTTACTAAGCATCTGCCCTGCGCCAATTCAGTTCCAAGCACCAATAAGGAAGGTGGACAAGATCTTTGCCCCTAGGAGTCTGGTTTACTAGGGAAGGCAGAAACCTATGAGCAGGGTGAATTCAAGGGGTTATAATGGCACAGAAAAGAGAGTAAGAAGGAGAAACCATGGGGAAGATCGGAGAGAGGGAGATGTGGTCATTGGGGAGGAATCATAGGGGAAGATTTGGGACCTGAGACCTAGAGGACAGGAAGGGTCAGTCAGGCACAGTCTGGAGGCAGAAAGTTCCCAGAGGTCAGAGCCACCCAAGGCAGGGATGGGCCTGGTATGTCTGGGCTGTTGGAAATCAGGGCTGTAGGATCACAGGGGGCCAACAGTAGTGGGGTCACATAGAAACCATGAACCTCCCCCCACTGAAGCATGTGGGCAATTATCTCTGTGTCTCTTTTCCAGCAAAAGAAAGGAAGAAAAGTGGGAAGTGGGGGAAAGTCGGGAGGCAGGGTGTGAGGAAGAAGGAAAGAAATGAAATTTTCTTCTGATGTTTCACACGGGATCAGGTTAAGAAATACCAACACTGTAAGACAGGCCTGCTTCCCTGGGTGACAGAGAGCAGGGAAAACAAAAAGAGCAAAGAACAAGCAGCCACGACAAGAAACATGCATGCATCTCTCCCTCCTGGTTTCGCTCAGGGCTGCTAACGAGAGCCCAGCCAGCACAAAATCATGCTCCAATCTGCTATTTGTTAATAAGGCAAGTCATGATTTTAACTTATTACGGTGCACAGACGACTCCCTTCATTAATATAAATGAAATAGGAGGAATAGTGCCAAATGTTTCCAATGGAGACGGCGTGAGACTGCAAGGTGTAATTAGCTGAAAACACTAAGTGTATCAAAAAATTGTTCTGCAAGTAAAACAGTTCAGTTCTTCAGCTAGGGGGCCGACAGCAGACAAATAAGGGGACAGGACATAGAAGAAATCATCACACAACACGTCTAGCTAGGAGGATGGAGCGAGGTCACTGTCGGCACTGGGGCAGGCCTGGGCTCATAAGCTGGTGTCCATGACATAGGCCAACCATCTCACAATGTAAGACTTCTCTGCAGAACCTTGAGCCACCCAGCCTGGAAGGGGACACACTTAACATTAATCGAGCACTCACTACGTGACAAGTGCTCTGCACACGTGACATATTCATTTCTCTCCGTTTCTTGCTAAAATCTGTTTTACAAATGAGGAACACAAATGTCAACAGACTACAAGAACTTGGCACAAGACTGGAACTCAAAGTCACCTGAGTTGAGTGTCTGTCTCCCTTCCTTCTTGCCAGGCTGCCTCTGCAAAGCACCTACACAGTGACACTTTAGAGAGCACCCTAGAAATAACAGAAGAATCGCCACGGCTCTGAGCAGAGAGAATAGGACCACAGGGCCTGGCGGGCCCTCTGGGTTCTGCAGGATCAGATCTGTGAATGGATACCGACAACAACAGCAGGGTTGTGGTGAGAACTGTCTCACAAATGCCTTGACTCGGGTCATCATCCGGCTACTCCACATGACAAGCATCAGGTTTTCTTGGGGTCTGCAGAGGAGGAAACTGAGGCTGGCTGGAACCCAGCTTGTACAGGCCTGTGAGGGCTCCATGGAAAATGCTTTAGAGATTTTACAATCCAGTTATTAAAAACAGATATTACTAAACTTAAATTCTATAAAGTTACATTTAAACAGTATTAATAACAAAGGTAAGAAATAGCCCGACTTGCCACTGCCTCACTGGTTCACTGTAGTTTATTATCACCCATACTACCGAGGTTATTCGCATCCCTGTGTCTCATGGACAATGGTCCAACTCCTGCCAGTTCCTGCTCATTGATACAACATTCATGACTTGAAATCCGTCATGATAGGAAAATTCATGCCAGCATATTCATCAGCAAATGCTATGCACCCGCGGAACTTCTTAGGGGGCTGAGGGCAGTTTTACATATCAGCCAATGCACCACAGAGACAGAGGAACCATGCAAGGCCAGGTCCACAGAGGAGTACGCTAGATTCACTAAGTCAAGGGACAGAGACACCCTGATCATTTCAGTGGATGGAGGTTTGGAAAGATGGGGAATAAATGTAGCAGCAAATATCCTAGAATACATAAAATAATGATTGCTTTTAATAAATTAGAAATATGATGTAAAGAAACAGCATCTTCCACACTCAACTTGAATGTGGCCAAGTTACATGTTCTAAACTTTTCCTTTCCTTTGAACGAATTATATTTCCCCTCCTAGGGATGTATTTCTCCTGCCAAAAGAAAGCAATACCTCTCTGTTCCTCCAGGCCTGATGCAGGAAGATGGTGATGTTCACTACTGATACCTCCAAAGGCAAGAAAGCCGCTGACCACTCCCTGCCTATTCTTCAACATCAGAGGTGCCGCTTGAAATGGGGAGACCTTGGCATCACAGCTCCATGCAGAGCCAGATACCCTTCTTTCTGCACGGTGATGCTGTGCTCTCTTTCTTTGTTGTAGCTGCAATTGGTGTGGTGATGGTGATGATGGTGATGATGGTACTGATGGTGAGGTGGCAGTAACAGTGGTGGCAAAGGTGAGGATGGTGGTGGTGGAGGAAATGGAGGTAGTGGTGGCAGTAGTGATGCCAGCGGCCATGGTGGTGGTAGGGACAGTAGTGATGGTGGTTGTAATGGTTGTGATGGTGTTAGTGATGGTGATGGTGATGATCACGATGCTGGCTGTGGTGGTGGTGGCGGTAATGGTCACAGTAGTGGCAATGACCCTGATAATGATGGTGGCAATGGTGGAGGTGACAATGGTAGAGATGATGGTGGTGATGGTGGTAGTAGTGGTAACAGTGATGGTAGTAAACCACATTGTACAGGGGGTGTGGTGAAGACAGGGCAAGGCACAGTAGGTGGAGTCTCCCCGAGATGATTGCCCCTGTGCAGGTCTGGAGGTAGGGCACCCACTTGTGGTCAAATCTCTGTCATGGCCACGTTAACCTTCAGGGATTCGTTTCCTACTCAGCTCTCTTAATGGACTTTAAAAGCATTTTGGCCCATGCACAAGGAATGGCATGGCGCCAGTGTGTCAGAGCGGACGGTCTGTAATGAAGGTGTCTGGGAACAAGGTGTAGATGATGGAGCACTAGCCGTGGGCCAATGACAGGTCCAAGCGCATTATCTTCTAGCGGGGTCCAGGAGACCCACACCGCTTGGTAATGGGTTTCAGTGCTGAGGCATTCTCCTAATGCTCCCTCGTTTGCTTCCCTTTCAGGAAACCACAGAGCCCAGGTAGTGAGGAGAGAGAGGGAATGAAAGGAGAGGTGCGCTGGAGTCAGGAGACCTGGGTACCAGAAACGCATTGCAGCGAACTCACTAGTAGGCATCACACAACGTCCCCCCTCTTCTCTAGGCCTCTGTGTCTTCATTTACTCAGAAGGTGATCCGACTTAAATTTCTGAAGACTTTTTCAATTCTAGTAAACTGGCACACAAAAAAAGAGCCACAACTATGCCAAAGACTTTTGTGTTCTAAAATTAAGAGGATGAATTGCATTATTAAGGGAAATTTGTGGGTTAGTACTCTTTAAAACTCACATATCACCATAATCTAGTTACTGTGAGTTTTTCACAAACATCGTTGTTGTTGGAAAAATTCCACTCTATGAATTGAATAAATCAAGATTTTTATTTCCTAGTAGATTCTCTGATGAGTTGGCCAGTTCAAAATAAAACCCCCTTTCCCTATGAGTTTCTTCATCCCATCATTCACAGGGAATTGCCCTCAGGCATCCTTGTTTTACCGAGAGATTAGAATACCTTGACCATAGTTTACTAGCTTGGGAGTTAACGCCTAACTCTTAATATACCAGTCAGGTTGCCTCTTCTTGGAATGGAAGTTATAACATGTGCCCAGATCTGAGCCAATCAGGTGGATGGAATGAAGAATAAATACTCTGATTGGCTATTATTAGGTAACTCGCTCACCCTTGGTGACATAGTGATGGAAAAACCAAAGTCTACACCCCCAAAGCACCAGATTTCTGCACAATGGTGGAGGATGAGATTTTTAGCTGAGAAAAATCTAAAATGGGAAGTCAGGAATTAATGGTTTTTTAAATACTTTTTATGACAAACCTAGGAAACTCTCCTGGACCAATAACCTTCACTGCCATCTTAGATATAAAATCTTATATTTAATTTGCCACATTACCTTGCCAATCAATTGTTCACCTTAGTCAATCAATCAATCCACTGTGTGCATGCAGATGGTCATGTGTGTCTATGGTGCGAGCACTAAGCTGCATCTCCAAATTCTGATCCTGTAGGTCTAGAAGGGGCTAAGGCAGCCTTTTGCTGAAGACTTACCCCACTCCAGGCAATTCTAACCCAAAACCACACTTTGGAATGCACTGCTGTGATCTTTGGGATCGTCAAAGGTACCACTTTAGAGAAGTGAACGTAATGCATTTGGAAGGACGGATCGAGGTAAGAAAGCTGGAGGAGAGGAAGCTGCCTGCTCCTAACAGGAAGTGAAAGAGCAGGTGAGGGTCAAGCCAACGAAGTACATTCCTGGAAGACGTGAGCGGCAGTCTCGGTCACACGCAAGCAGGCAGTGTGGACTCTGGCCTGGACAGATGGGTGCGATGTTCCTCCACAGAGCAGGAAGCCATTGTTGAGGAGGGGACATCATCTCCTCCACCTTCCCAATGGTCTACCATGGCGCCACTACCACGAGTTGCCTGTGCCTCATCTCCCTGCCAGCATGCTTTAGAACATGCCATGCCTTCTGCCCTTTCCCTCCTGTCTGCCTCGGGGGTTCCTACATACCCGTCATGCTTCAATTTCACCAGACTTCTGCCAGCTTTCTTGTATCTCACTCTAAACCTCCCATACACAGCCCATTACTGCTCTGTGCAGGTACCTGCCCATCTCCCCGCGCTGCGGTGAATTCTTAAGAAGGTCTCAATGTCCTGCTTGTCTTAGGGTCACAGTCCCTAGCAGAGGGCCCAGTCACTCTCCTGCTGAATCTCAGTGGCTAAGGACTGGCTGAATGGAGCAGGCAGGGCATGGGCATGGGTCGTCTCCGCAAGGAGACGACTCATCCTAGAGCTCCTGGTTCCAGTCTGAAAGCAGTGAGCCCTCTCCCCAGCGCGGAAGCCCGAGGGTAGGCTGGCTAAATGACGTTCCACGGGATCCATATTTATCTGATCGAAACAAAGCAAAGTTTGCCACAGGAATTGGCTCTGTGTTGTGAGATAGCAGCCTTTGATGGCAAATGAAAGGGACATCAAATGGGCATTTCACAGCATCTAGACACCTGGGCTTAATGTTTATACCTTAAAGTTTGGAGACTGGTCAAAGCATCCCCACTTGTCTTAGAAAAGTTGGGCTTTTTTAAATACAACAAGTGTAATATTTCATTTCCTACAGAAAGTGCACGAATTCAACACGCACACTGGTAAGGAAGGGCGCTAGAGAACACACACCTACCGTGTTGCAAAAATTGTGAGATTTGGCTTCTTTCCTGATCTGTAAAGAAGAGCTACAGAGGAGGAGGCTGCATCCGGAAGTGAGGAAGGGCCTAATGAAATTCCAGGCTTCTTCAGAATCGGAGGCAAGTGAGGCTGTCTCGTGGCCAAAACGCTATGAAACATTTAATATCTCTGAGCACATCGTAAGGGCTCTGAATAGAATCCCAGAATTTCACAGCTCCCGCTCCGGAAATTCAGGAGTCTGGGGCTCAGGGAAGCCTGCACACTGCAGAGCTGGCATCTCTGCAATTCCTCCCCTCTGGGAGGAAGGAAGCTGCGGCTTCCATCACCCACCGGGGCCACGGAAGGAGAAGCTGCAGAGGCCGCTTTGCTTCCTGAATTCTGTCCCACCCGGCTTGCGGAGGCAGCACAGCAGCTCAGCTTAGAAACCCTGTGACGCTCCCCACAGATGGTCTTCCCACCCGGATGTAGAGAGGTCAGTTCATCCTCCTCATCAGTTACAGCAGAGCGACAGACATCTTCCCAAAGGGGCATCATCGTCTGGAGGAAGGAGGAGCGGGGGTGTGTGGGCCCTCCTTGGCCTCCTGGGCCCGGAGCGCTTCCTGGAGCAGATGGCTGCTGACACCCAAGGCCCAGTACTAAGATTTCTTCTGGCAGAGCCCAGCTCAGCCCTCTCAGTGGGTGACACCGTCCCTGCACTAAAGACCAGGGCAGTGAATGTGTCACAGCCACGTCCATCATGAGCCTGATGACAGTGCGGTTAGTCACCTGCCCAAGGGCTGTGGGAGAAAAGGGCACAGGAAACGGCAGGCACATGATGACAATGGCCTTGGTGGAAGGTTCATGGACTCTGAGAGACAATAGATTCCCAAAGTTCCCCATCGGAGTTGTTGTCTAGGTGAGAACGGAAGTAGCTACCTGAAAAGCCCATACAATGACACAGATGTCGCTGCTCAAAGAGGGCAGTTCTGTGCTCACCAGCAGCGAGGCTCTGGGAGACTGCTGGTCCCCAACAAAACAATGCAGACAGGGACGTGCACCCTGCTGCTGTGGGGTGAGAACACACCTGGGCTGCCAGGGCTGGGACAGCTCTGGAGGGGACACCAGATGCTCAGAAGTCCTTGGTAGGAAGAAAACCAGAGGCTGAAGGCTGGGAAGGAGCCAGCCGCATCTCACAGCCCACCCTGTTTTATGCACCTTGAACTTTGTGGCTGGTACTTGCACTGCTTTTTTAGTCTCTCCAGGAGTCAACACAGAATGTGTGTGCTTGTGTGTGTGTGTGTGTGAGCAAGACAGACAGACAGACAGACACAGGCAGAAAGAGATACTGGCACCAGACCCTTTCATCTACAAATTCCCATCCTGGGAATGGGGCTGCTGGGACAGGGGGATATTGGATGGGTTGCTAGGACCTAACTTATGTCCCCCAAATTCTTACATTGAAGTCCTCACCCTTGTGACATTCTGGTTGCACGGTGATCAAAGTTAAATGAAGTCGTGAGTGCAGGGCCCGGGTCCCAGAATCACATGTGCTTCTCAGAGGCATCAGGGATCCACCCCTCTCTACTTCCACCTGCTCATGACGCAGAGAGAAGCCCACAGGCCTGGAGGAGGCTCTTGTCAGAGCAGGTCAGTGCCTTGACCTTGAATTTCTAGCCCTGGGCCCTGGGGGACATACGTTTGCTGCCTAAGCCTCCGGTCTGGTCTGTGGTATCTGTTGTGGCAGCCACTGGGCAGACAAATACAGTGCTGAGAAAATGGTTTAGGCCCCAAAAGGGAAGTGGGGCCCACTGAAGGCCTCCAGGGAATGCTTGAGAGCAGGAGCAAGGACAGAGAGCAGCCTGCTCCTCAGTCACCAGGGTGCCCACCCAGCAGCCCCCAGCACTCCTTGATGGGAGGAGTCGCTTCTGCTCATCTCTGTGGCCGGGAACACTGGCTCAGGCCCAGGGGCAAGTGAATCCGGTGAGGTCACTCTGCAGTAGTCCCTGGTCAACGTGGCCTACCCAGCGTCTTTTCCTGAAGAACCAGGCACTGTTCCACTGTGCAGCCTCCCTCCGCAGATGTGGCCGCTCCCCCTGGGCCTTTGGTGTCATCTCCATGTACCCACTTGGGATACACTAGGAGACCACCAGCCCCTCATGGGTCTCTGATGACTGCTTTTGTCATTGAATTACCAGCCCACTGTGTGGAGCTTGTCACAGAAAAGGGCTCTAAATATTTGTTGAATGAATGAAGAAAGTGAGAAAAAGAAGGGATGGAGGGAGAGAAAGAAAGAGAAAGGGAAGGAAGGAAGGAAGGAAGCAAGGGAGGGAAGGAAAAAAGGTAGAAAGGAGGGCTAAACGAGTCCATTGATCTTCAAATTGTTCCCTGAAAGAATAAAGGAGAAAAAAAAATTAAAGTATTCCCAGAAAGTAAAACCACAGTACTAAGTTACAAGTCAAAGTGGCTCAAAGTGCTTTTTCGTCTGTGTGTTTTCATGATGCAAAGCTTGAAAAAGAGTCTGTTTTTATCTTTTCTTTCTTTTCATCACCATATCCATTCAGAATTGCCCTCACTGGAATCTAAAGTTTTGAACAGAAAGGTCAGAAAGTCAAATATGACCTAAAAAGTAGTGGATGGAGATATAGATTAGGCTTGGTCGTGACCTTGAACTTGACATTTGGCCTTTCTGTATTCAATCTCCACTTTGCTAATGGGGAGACAGAATTTTAGCATCTTCACAAAATTGAGATGAAAGTGTTTTGTAAGTCCCAAAGAGCTTTTGAAACCAGTATTTTTATCCTTCCGTTTAGAATGCCAGAGATGGCAACCACGCAGCAGAAGGAACCAAGACCTTCTCCTGTGGTATCACCAAGGCAGCACTAAGGACAGTACTCGGTAGGTACTTCAAGTACAATACAACTCCTTTTGTGTCTAGGTGTCCAGGAAGCATCAGATAGCACAATGTGGATAGAAAAATTGATAGAGATACAGACAAACACAGATGCCAGCGGAATCCCCACAGCCGTCTCAAATTTGGAAGGTCAAAGTGTGTTTTCCCGGCGAGATGAGCAGCCTTAGCAGGGTCCTAGCCCCCCAACTTAGTCATGTGGGCCAGGAAATCACTTGGCCTTCACTTTGCTTCAAGTGATATTTCCTAGACCAAGATCTTGTGGAGGGGACCCTCCAGTTACCACCACTGTCCAAACTTGTCCCTAAGTCCTTTGCAGTACACATGGCCCTCCAGCCAAGTGCCCCCCCTTAAACCTGACTTGTGCGAAGGAAGGGCTGACAAAAACTCCCAGGTCTCTCTCCCTTCTACTTGATTCCCTTCCCAAACTGGAGCATGCATATGAACAAAACTGAATTCTGCCCATTAATTTGAAATCATTCTGGACTGATATAACATTTCAACCCTGCCAAAACATTTTCTATTTCTGAGTAATGCTCTATTCCAAATTCTTCCGATTGGCACTCTCCTTGAAGTACTGGGCTCCGGTCTCGTTGGAGTAGTGCAGACTGCATATGTCCCGGAAGCATCCTGGCCGTCTTCTCAGAGCTCGTGAAGAACTCCTCCAGCACCATCCCTCTGTTCCAATGCTCATCAGGTAACCTCTTCCAGACCCTTCTGGATCCTTCCAGATCCTTCTACATCGAGTTTGATTTTGATATTTACCATTCTTGTTTGGAGTTTATTTCATCATGGGGGGAAGAAAAAGACTGGCTTGATCCAAACTCAGAAAGAAGACAAAATAAGGAAAGGTACAGAGCGATGGCCACAAGGAAGATGGTGTCCCTACAGAGGGCCCACTGTGTCTACCTGTAAATCAGCTAAGTGACAAACAAACAAACAAAACAACAACAAAATCACTCCCACAGAGGGAGATACTCATGGAAGAAGCTTTGCTGGCTCCTTCAGTATGTCTGTCTCTAACAGGACATGAGGGTATTGTGTTATTCCTGCGGGGAAAGCATGGAGGTTCTCCATGCTTCAGATCTCCAAGAAGGGAATGGGCATTCCCACATGGGCAAAACCACAATGCTGTTTGACCCAGCTATTCTGCTTCTAGGTATATTCCAGACAGAGTTAAAGACATCATAATACAGTCACCATGCATACCCATATTTATAGCAGCAAAATTCATGATAGCTAAATCTCAGAAGTGACCTATCCTATCCATCAGCAGGATGAATGGATAAAGAAATTATTGTATTTATACATAGTGAAGCCCTACTCTGGCATAAAGAAGGATACATTGAGTCATTTTTAGGAAAATGGATGCACTTTGAGACAAATAAATCAAACTCACAAGTTCCAATATGTCATGATTTCTCTCATATGAGAAACCCTAATTATAAATAAAAAGCAAAATAAAAAATCAATTATAAGAAGTAGACAGCGGATCCTTCTCTAACAAGAAGGGGACCAAGAGATGGAGGAGAAGGGAAAGGAAGGGAGGAAAAGGAGTTGTGTTATGTTCAACTCCACACTAAGAATGGAAACACTATGTACTGCAAACATGGACTAATAAAAAGTGTTAAAAATGAATAAAAATAATACAATTTCAGAGACTATGAAAAAAAAAACCATTACTGGGGAGAGAGTGTGGTGAGAAACCAGCCCTTCTGAGCCACTGGGGAAAACAGTGTGAATCGTCTCCCCTGTGATTCATTCCTCTGATATGATTTCCCACATCACACCCTCCCGTCAGCTGACCTCTCATCTTTTGTTTCCGTCCTTACCTTGTTCAGCTCCTTAGAGCGCTGAACAAAAAGCATCTCCGGAGCCATGAGATTCCTATGGCTTCCGCCTTTGCTTTTCTCAGAGTAAGTGAGGCATTCACACCACCAATCCGAGCGCTAGACAACGAACCAATCACAAACACTAGATTTAGTCGCATCCATAATTGCATGAGTTCTGTCACGGTTCTGCACACCAGAACTTTCAAAGCAAGGATTCAAACTCAGCTGTCCACTTCTGTGATCCTAACTTTAATAAACACACCAAGTGAACCTCAGTGCAAAATTTTTGCCTAACGTTGAGTGAGAAATAAAGCCAAAGAGATAGGGTAATGGACAATTTTCAAAACAACCTAGGAATAGAGAAAATGTCGTGTCTTATGCATTTGGACTGCCATAAGAAATGCCTTAAACCATACAACTTATAAACAACAGACTTTCACATCTCCTCTGCTTGAGGTTGGCAAGTCCATGACCAAGATGCTGGTAGAACCAGTGTCTGCTGAAGCCTTGCCTCCCACTTTGGACGCATGTCCTTCCCGTGTCCTTACTTGGTGGGAGGGAAGGCCACTCTCTGAAGTCTCTTACAAGGGCACTAACCCCATTGCTGAGATGCAGCGTCCTGACCTTGTCACCTTCCCAGAGGCTCTGCCTCCTCATCACACTGCCTTGGTGGTGAAGATTTCAACCTCCAAATGTCAGGAGCACGTGAGCATTCCAGCGGAGGCTGAAACATCCAGCAGAGTGGAGGGCATTGACTGGACTGGGCATAGAACTCGGTCAATCCACAGGGCCTTTCCAAAGGCAGGATGTAGACAGGTGACAAGCAGGACATCACAGGGTGGATGTGTCAGGCAGCGCTTACTAGAGAAACAGATTTAATCTGAGATATACGAATGTATAAGAATTTACCAGACAGGCTTACAGTGGCCACCAGTGGAGTCAGGAGCAGAAGAGTGCAAAAGGGCAGGTGTCTGTGCGCTGGAGACCAAGGATATAGTCAAAGGCCTGGGGCTCACTTTAGGGCCCTGTGCAAGCCCGTTTGTATCCAGGTCTGTCATGGAAGGCAAAGGGTCTGCTCTGGAAGCCAGAAGACGATGCCCAAGGTAGGGTGAAGGCAGCAGCTCCTCTGAAGAGACCGAAGCGAGCCTTCCTTCCTTGGTTCCCTTTTACCCCACCCAGGTGACAAGCTTATTGGTTTATGCTACTCACACCCAGGGTGGATCTTCTGCCTTCAGTTAATCCCTCAGCCACACCCAGAGCTACATTGGCCCCATTTACGTAGCTAGGTGTTTCTTACTTAAATTGATGCAATCAGTTCACTTTCACAGTGACGCAGGTGCAGAAACTGGCTGGAGGGGTGCACGTGTCTCTGGAATCTGTGTTATAGAGACAAGACTTCCTGCACCACCCTTGAGTATCCCACCACAGCCCTAAAGGGGAGACCTAGGAGGGTGTCATGGAGTGCAAGTGAGAGCTTCCTTCCTTCCTTCCTTCCTTCCTGCCTGCCTGCTTGCCTGCCTGCCTGCAGAGTTCAGGTGCCCTCAAGGAACCTTTGATAAAAGCCACCAGTGTTGTTGGTTATTACAACTGGGAAGCTGATGCTACCAGCAACCAATGGGTAAGAAACAGGGATGCTGATAGGACAGCAGCTCAAGAGCGTAATAATCCAGCCAAGACATTCCACTCACATGGTGGACTCAATACTTGTGCTCCCCACAAATCCACACGTTCAATTTCTAACCCGTGGTGCAATAGTACAAAGAGGAGGGGACTTTGGAAAGTAATTATGTAAGGGTGGGGCTCTCATGCATGAGATTAGTGGCCTCATGGGAAGAGAACTGTAACTTTCTCTCTCTCTGCTCACCACCTCATGAGAACAAAAGAAGAAGGCAGCCACCTGCAATTCAAGAAGCAAGTTTTCACTGGACACCAAATCTGCCAGCAGCTTGGACTTTGTGGCTTGTGGAACCATGAACAATGCTCTCATTTACCCTGTCTAGTCTGTTTGTTACAGCAACTCAAACAGACTAAGATACAGCTCCAAGGTCACTAGTGCTGAGGTCCAGCTGCTCAGCCCTGCTGGCCCCACCAAGGATGTTCATGTATTTGTGGCTTTAAGTAAGGATTGAAAATTGACATTAGGCCCCACTTTTAGGCTGAGATAGATCCACAGGAATGTATAATTGTAAAATCGAACTCACATTTCAGTTGAAGACTCCCTCAACAAATACTCCCGAAGTGCTTGCTGTGGGAGCTATGAAGGTGATAAGCAGATTCCCAGGCCAGCGATCACACGCATCCTGGGTATAAGAGTAGAGAGACTTGGTCCTGCAGTGACAAACGTCCGCCACCTTGCCATGGGCAACACTGTTGGTTCAGGGTGAGTCATGCTCCCCTAGGTGAATGATTAATCCACCCAGTTGAGGCCTAATCTCCTTGGGCTCAGATCCCATCTGGGTCCCACCCTGGTCCAATCAAAGGAAGACCTCTATCAGCTCGGCAACTGTGCGTGAAGGGCGGAATGGGCTTGGTATGGAACTCACTCTCCATCCGGCCCACACAGAGGGCAACACCCAGCCTAGCAAGAAGCAGATGGGGGACCCTGGAGAACATGGGTTTGTCTATAGCTCCAGACGGTGCCAATCTGTGTGGGTGAGTCTGACCTGAGAGTTGGCAGAGCCCTTACCCTCAGGGAGTCAGACTGAGACAGTGATCGCAGCAGCCTCCCCCCACCCCCTGTCCTCAGCAGCGTTCCCACAGTCTGGGAGGCCCAAAGAGAGGGGGGTAGGAGAGACTCCCAGGCTCAGCCCACCCCTCTCCCAAGGATGCCTTCATGACCCTGCCACCCTGACTGCCAGGCTGGGCAATAGGAGGCCACATTGCCTGGGATCCGAGGTGCAGTAAACACCCTGCCAGGGCCCTCACCCTGCCAGGTGGTGGCTTCGGAAAACACAGACACGCAGCTGGTGAATTTCTCCATTCATGATCTGTGTTTCCTGAGCCCTCCTTTGTGCTGGGAACTCAGGTCTGGAGATAAACAAAAGCAGATACGTTGCTGACTGTCACGGAGCATGCAGTCCAAGCTCCATGAGCCACCACAGGGCTGTGAATTATTGATTATTTACCAGCTCTGCAGTTTTTCCATCCCTTGATTTCATTATCACAGCATCTCTCCAAAATGGGCATTATTATCCTGCCTGGCAAGCAGGACAGAGTTTAGGGAGGTTGGGGGACCACCCACACTGTTAGATAGGGCATTCAGGGTAGGCCTGGGACTTGAATTCAGGTTGGTCATTGCTTCCTTCAAAGCCACTCTACTGACTGGTTGGTTCTGTCTTGAGCGCCTTCCCTCTTTCATCCAAACGGGATCCTTCTTTTTTGTTTTTTTTTTTTCCTTTTCTTCAGTAGAGGAGAATCCATGGGAACCAAGAGACCATGATCTGCTTGATTTTTAACCCATTTTTAATCATCTAATCCAGCCCTGTCTGCCTGATCACACTTTCTTCTTTCCACGTGTCCTACATACAGGCACTGATCACTAATTTGTACCCAAAGCAGCACTGCAGTGTGTCACGGGATGGACAGTCAGGGCCCTACTCCTCCACACACCCACAGTCTTATTGAGCGATGGCTCACACGCAAGTCCCAGGTGGAGGTGGACACACCTGAGGTGCAGATAATTTCATCTGCTGTGGGATGGTGATGCAGTACCTTCAGCTATGGGGGGATTGGGGTGTCTGCTTCTGTCTGCAACACTCCTGTGCTCACAAAGGAAGCCAGCCACTTCCCAGGCCCACGAGAACCCCACTCTGCGACACACAAGGTCCCTCTGCCCAGCTCGCAGGCCTAACAGCACAGACACATGTGTGATGATGACCCAGCACAGAGAGGAAGGCTGGGCCCCTGTGCTAAGGACTGAAACTGCTCCACCAAGATAGACCAAGCTTCTGCAGGCCTCCACGACACTGGATCGGCGGCTGGCCACACACCAGCAAAAAGCAGGGTGTGCCCCAAGCAGACAGGGTACGGTGCATTCCCAGGTCCTTACTGCAGCCCGATGGCATGCTCCCACAGGGACACGGCCGGCGGCTGGCCTGGCTCAGCGCTCTGCTCCCTGCCCATGCCTGCCTCGCCCTCTCGCCCTGCCAAATGGCCAAGCCTTGCCGCAGGTTTCTCAGGCCTGTTGGAACCCATGGGAGAATAGAAAATGCAGGCCTGTGAACAGGTCAGAAACCCACAGCATTCTCCCTTCCCAGTACTCAAGGTCAGCTAGGCCTTCCTGCCCCTCAGGAATGGAAAGATCTGGAGAAGCTCACCCCAGCCAGTCTCTTTATGCTGCTCACACACAGAGACCTGGAAATAGTACTCCCGGCAGTACATTTCATCTCTACAGTGGATGAGGTCTACCCGCAAGGCCTATGATCTTGAAGTCTAGCCCTTTGCCTGTTTTTATGTAGGAGGTTTTACTAAAACACAGTCACTCACATTCATCTAGGTACTGTGTTTTGTACCACTCAGCACCATTGAGTCATTGCTACTGAGTCTGTCCTACACAGCCTAAAATATTTACTAGCCGGCCATTTAAACAGAAACTGGCCAGCCTTTCCGCTGAACTATATCAAGTTGATTCCTTTTTATCATTTACTCATGAATTCATTTATTTGATTCTATCACCAGTAGGTTTTCCAGCAATCTGAGGTCAGAGACCGTCTTGTCTCCCTGGGTATCCTCAGTGCCTGATAAGTCCTTCCGAAATGTTTGTAGATACAATAAGTGAATCAACAGGACACGTGATAACAGAGTGAATGTTGGGGCCCTGCCATCGGGGGACTTGGTCTGGCATAAGACATTGAAATGAACCCTGGAAAGGCTTCCCATGTGCGTGGACTCTTCCCAGAGGACAGAGCTCCTGGGCCTGCACTGGGCAGCATGATCATGAAAGACACTCAGAGTCGAGTTTTTAGTCCTGACATCCCAGGGTTCCCCAATCAGAAGTGTGAAACCAGGAGGAGCCTGAGTCTTTACAGAGCCCCCCGAAAGGAAGAGAATTCACCTGCTTCTTCCAGCAATGTTCACAATGCGCCATCTGTGGTCCCAACCCCGCACCAGGTGTCAGGGACTTCACGGTGCACTGATCTCCCTGGGCAATTTCAGGGAGGGTGCCCTGGGGTCACCTGTCTCCCTCTCCTCTCTGATCAGGAGGCACACAGCCTTGGAAGAGACGCTGATCCTATCCCAGGCGACACTGTGGGAAAGGACCAAAGAGGCCTTCCTGGTATGACCTGGGGCTTCGGGCCAGCTGCCAGCCTGGCCACACCTCTGCTTTGTACAAGAGGACCGAGATGGCCCCCACCCCCGAGCTCCCCAGGAGGCCTTGGCCAGCCAGCCAGTGCCAGTGTTGCTCTTGGCACTCAGGAGCAAGTGCGCAGGAGTCAACTACAAATCAGACTCATCACTTAATATTCATGGCTGGTAAGCGGCAGCTGGGTATCTGCCTGACCCCACTCCAGCATGCTGCACGGGCAAGCCTTTCGTTCCCAACAGCTCCTCGTTTTGGCCCATGAGGTGTAAACATGGTCACCTTAGGCGCTGCGGGTGATAAGCTTTCCCATGTGCTTGACTGCCTGCCAGCTCAGCCAGCAAGGACACCCAACCCTTGTCCCGGCATGAGAAGATCTTATCTGGTAACACTTTCATGAGCATGCACCCCAATGCCTCACCTCCACTCCGAAACTGGCTTTTCTGCTTGCAGAAGGGCCGTTTTTAAAACCTTTTCTCTGTCCTTTCTTTCCCAATGGAGGCACAAAGGAGTGACAATTGCATTCCTGCAGAATCCAATTGCGCCATTGCAGAAACGGGGCTGTCGCACCTTTTTCAAGAACAGAGAGCCAGCACAAACAATTTGCAAAATCCTCCCATCATCGTTCACCTCTCTCCCTCTCTGGCCCTCCTCCCTTCCTTTTCTCCTTACTCAGAACTTTTCCACCTCCCCCTTCCACCACTCTCTGCACGAAAGTTGAGGGAGACAAACATTACCAAGAGGCCGGAACTGAGATTGCCATGAATACCGAGCGCCACGCACCCTGTCAAAAATCGGTGAGTGCGTGAGGAAAGAGGAAAGCTAAACTCAGGGCTCAGAAGAACAGGTGACTCTCCCGTATTCTCATTCAGTCTTTTTTTGTTTTTGCTGTTTAAATTTCACTGTTTTTCTTTTTTTAACCTCTCCTGCAAATCTTTCTATATAGGATTAAACATACACACGTGCGCACGCACACTACACACACACATTTCCTCACTTAAAGTATGAAGAAACCAGCAAAGGAAAAATCTATTTTCAACTGCTTCTTGTTAGAATGCTTTTTGCCACTGCCATGAAAGAAGCGGATTTTGAAGAAAGTCAAGTGCCCAGGGAAGATGAGAGAACGTGATGTCCAGCCATCCGCCCCAGCAGTATCCAGTCATGCGTTCCTGCAGGACTAATATCTTCAGACTGGAGAGGTAGGTGCACAGTCCTGGCTATCAGCGCTCTTATATACTCACAAAATAAAAATAGAAGCCCACCCCTTCCGGGCCCACAATCTAGAGATAATTAAACAATCGCGAGGGAGGGTCTCTGAGCACAAAATAGGATTGGGCCCTTAGAGAACAAAGGTTTTTATCAGGCGCCTTTTTCTTCTAATGGTCCTTGTGCAGTAAAAATAAAGTCCAAACACTATAATTTCCCTCACACAAAAGTTACAAATACTGTAGGTATCTTTAGAAACAGCTGCAAAAGTGGTTTCACTTTTGACAAGATTGGTGTTAATTACAAGCAAGGACTTCAGTATAATACTATTTAAATCATTTTAAATTATCCCTCTCAAAAAATTAATTTTTCATCAAAGATTACACACACACAAAAAAAAATCATGATATCATCTGTGCAGCTGCGATTTAGTAATAATTTCATCTATTATTACCAATGTCAGTTGGATAAAAGAAAAAAATGGCACCCCACCGGGCGGATTCCAGTGCAGGCCATATATAGAAATTTTTAACTATCACTTATAATCGCTTTGATGAGCTTAAAGCTCCTCTCAATTAACACTTTAAATGACACTGAGACATCTTAATGGGGGCTGTAAGTGATGGGAGAGACTTTAATCAAAGAAGAAAGAAAAAGGGGCCAAAAAGGGCTGGCATGTACATCGTCACGTCCAATCCAACCTTGATGCTTCGTCCCCTATTTCCAGCCCTGTGTCTTTCTGAGGTCCAGCGCAAACCTCCAGGCAGTGTGGAGTCCCAGGTGGCAACCACAGATCACCCTAATCTCTCTGGAAAATTGGACTCGCCCCAGAGCCACCCACCACGACATCCAGACCACAGTATGGGAACTTGGGAATGTGGTCACTTGAATAAGAGCAGTAAAAGAAAAGGCAAAAGTAAGACATTGTTCCCCAAAGACCATCTTCTGGGGCATCCTAGGGTAGCAGTTTTGGGGATCCAAGTCACTCACACTGGAGGCAGCCTAACTCACTCTCAGTGGGGCCAGAGAATAAAACAGGTCCCCCAAGGCACATTTGAGTGACACAAACTCACCCAGCGGCAGGGATGATGTCTCAGAAGGACATTGCTTGGGCCATTATTTTTTATCACACACTGCTGTCTTTGGGTTTTGAGAGAATTGGAAATAAAATAAAATAAACCAAAATCCAAATGAAAACTGACCAGCGTGCCTTGCCATTTTTAAATAGTGTTTGTGGTCTCCATGGTGATTTTTGTTTCCAATTAAGATGTCCTAATGAACATGTGTTAGTACTGGAGTTTTACTCCCAGGAAACAAACCGGGCAATTAATGGCCCTGCAGGAGTCCTGATCTCATAAGCCCTATATGAGTACTGGGTGAAAAAGTAAAAGTTTGCAAAGTGTGGATAGCTATATTTTAAAAATTAAATGGAAAAAATATTTGGCTTTCAGATAATACTTACCTGTTCCCATCCCTAAGCCATCAGACGTCCCAATGACAGGACAAGTGTCCTGCTGTGACCTACCTTGTGCCAAAGTCTGCGAGGAAAAGAGGTTGAAGCATAATCTGTATTTTTACTCACAGAAATAATAGTTCCTACCCATTGGCACCAATGACCAACATCTGTGTCATGCCAGGGCTGCCACCCAGCAGAGGCATCCTTCACATTGGACTCTGCAAAGAACGTACCATGGCACATTTCATCAACCAGGGTCAGGAAATGGGAAATTCGGGGTCAGAGAGTATACAGTATTTCCAAAAGTCACACTGGTATGAAGTAGGGAAGCCAGGACTAAAAGCAGGCTTCCTCACATGATGTTATCAGAATGAACAGTAGGTATCTTCCCCCAGAATAAATAACAGTGGACTATTTTTATGTTTCACTTGTTATTTGAACATTTTCTCTAAACCCATATCAGCCAAAGTACACCAGGAAATTTGGCAGTTTTGTGCTACATTATGTAGAAGGTTAACTGTGTTTATTATATGGTGGAGCATATTTTCACTCTTTTCTTTTAGATACACCCTCACATATGTGCACACACACAATACAGTGTGCTGATTTACACACTTACACTTAATGAATCTAAGGCATACTTCTCCAGGTATCCTTTCAAAAGTGTTTGCAAAGGGAGCATACACTTGCAGTAAACTTCCTAAAGCTTTACTCACTGGAGAATATATTTATAATGTCCTCATACTAGAAGCTAGTTTAGCTGGATATAAAATGATACATTGAAAGGTTTTGAAGATAATCTTTTACTTTTTTTTATTTAGAGTGACTATGAGAAATAGCACTTAACTTTAATATGTGATTTCTATATAGATAAACTGTTTCCTCTTCCTCCTCCTCCTCCTCCTCCTCCTCCTCCTCCTCCTTCTTCTTCTTCTTCTTCTTCTTCTCTCTCTCTCTCTCATTTCTTTTGTTACTTTTTCTTTGATCTCTCAAATACAATTACAGATGCTCCTCAAGTTATGATAAGGTGATGGTCCTACAAGCCCACTGCAAGTTGAAGATTCATTTATTAAGCTGCTGAGCATCCTACTTAGCAGCACAGCACCCCTCAGCTTGTTGGCTGTTTCCCCCTGTGATTGCAGGGCTGATGGGAGCTGTGACTCACTACTTCTGCCCTGCACCAGGACAGTGCTGCAGCCCTGGAAAAGAGCAAACCTCAAAATATGGTTTCTACTGAATGTGCATTACTTTCATACCATTATAAAGTTGAAATTTTCCTTGAAACCATAGTAAGTTGTGAACTATCTGTGTGTTGTCTAAATATGACTTTTTCTCTTACATATTCTAGTTGACATTGCAAAAAACTCTTGATATGAATCTCTTTCTTTTACTTCACATTATTTTGCAAACATTCTTACTTTTCTCTTTCCAGAGGGCCTGCTATATTGATATTAACAGTGTGCTTCTAGCATCTATTTAACTTTCCTTTTTATAACCTTCAGCTCTCTATACCTGCTCCTTGCCTTCTCAGAGAATTTTTCAGGATGATTTTCCAGCTCACTTAATTTATTCTTTAGCTGTAACCACTGTGCTTTTCCCTTACTCCACCCATTACATTCTTTATATCCAGTGCAATGTGTTTCATACATAGTATTTTCTTATGATTCTCCTCTGTCTATGCCTGCATCTGCCCGTGGCCCCAGGGGATTCCTGCATGTCAGGGTGAGCTCCTTTCTCTGTGGCTGTGTCTCTTTGCTTCCAGGAGTGTCAGTAATGGGACGCACACCCATCCCAGCGTTGGCTACTGTGTTTGCTCTGCAACCCCAGAATCTCAGGGCAGCTGTCTACCCATGTAGCTTGGAATGGTTTCTCCCATGAAGCTGCCTCATTACCTTAGTTCTCTGAGTATAAGGCAGGGAGAAGAAATGGGAATACTCAGTTCCAGCTATCTGCTGTGCTGTTCACAGCTGAACTCACAAATTTGCCCCCGTTGTGGGATTTTCTCACTGCCTCCCATCTCTGCTGGGTTGACTTTGCCACTGTTCTGCCTCAAAGAGGTCAAAGGATTGATAGAGCTATGAGGATAATGATGCAGAAGAAGAACAAAATCTAAAATACACAGACCTCTTTAGTCATTCCACTAAAAAAGGCTCACCAGCATCCTCTGGTTCATACTAAGTCACAACCACCCTCAGGCTTCCCAGCATTTCTTATAATGTTCATAGTATTTGTTTAGGTCCATTCACTCATTGCTTAATTGCATGGCCTCTCTGGTGTTGGGCTTGTGGGAGGAAGCTAGCATTCCAGGATAACAATATTACCAGAGCAGAAGAGGCAAAACTGAAGCATCAGGTTTTCAGAGGTAATGTGCATGAGAAAAGGCAAACCCAAAAGAAAAGCAAGAACAAACCCACTGAGCAACAGAGAAGCAGAACACAATAGAGGAAGTTTCCTGGGTTTGTTGTTTGTTGTGTATTGGAATCTGGGGACACCAGGACCCTCTAGAGACCTAGAGAGCTGGGAGTGGGGAAAAGGCGGAACACAGTTTTTGGACTGAGGGTGAATAAGATGAACAAGCAGCTCTTTTGTGGGTCTTGATTTTAAAGTAGAGGAAGGTTTTGGAGAGAGAGATCTTCGGTTCCTATTTCCTGATGATAAATACTTCCTCATCATCTCGCAGATTGAGCTGTTACACTGGAAAGTTGGAGCGTCACAGCCAGCTCCTGTCGCCAAGATCAGAGCTGACCTTGATCAGTTGCGACTCACTCCTGTTCAATCTTTATTTTGAAATTTTCATCGCTTACCCAGGTTCCCAGATGGCTGGTCTCGGGGTGGTTTTCTGAGAGAAGTGGAGCAGATTTGCTGAGGGAGCATGTTGGAACGTCACCTAAGTAAGCCCAGCACAACCATTAATCACGGTTGTCAACTTGAGTGACTTAAGAAACACCCAGCAGATTAGGAAGTCACACTTTTGGGTGCATCTGTGGAGTGTTCCCAGCACTGGCTGGCATGTAGACCAGCAAATGGATAATGACCTTCCTCATGCGGGCAGCAGCGCCCCGGTAGGCATGTAGCCAGGACACAATGGAAACGGAAGAAGAAGCAGGAAGCTGGCTTGCACTTTGAACAGCTCTGCTCTGCTTTAGCTCTGGCGTCCTTAGCAGCTGCATCCCCTGTGGACAGCAGACTGCAGCTCCTTCAGGCTTTCGCTGTGGACTCAGACCCAGGGCTCTCCACAGAGCTGCCAGGTCTTCAGCCTCAGACAGACTCTGCCTCCTTGCTCACTCTAGTTCTGTAGTTCCCAGCATCTTGGGCTGAGCATCTACAGGAATATCTGTCTTTCCAACCCACAGGTGGCCATTGTGGACTCTCCTGCCTCTCATCCTGTAATCCTGCTATATACATTCGTTGGATTCTGTTCTCTAGAGAACCCTAGCCCAATACACGCAGCCACTATATTCATTCCACCAAAGGCCACCAAAGACAGCCTAATCACCAGCCATTCCCCTGGCTTCAACCATTTCCTCCCAAGGGATAATGCTTTGGAAATTAATGAACCTCCCAGAGAGAAGACAGACACAGCAATCTACCAGTTAGCAGCAGTGTCCTGAGACCCATGCAAGACCTCTGACAGAAACCATCTCCTAAAAGCAGTATTACTCCCCATGGTCCCCAGATGAGGAAATCCAATCTGAAAGAAATTAAGAGACTGGTGCAAATTCATGGAGACAAAAAAGGCAGATTCCCTCCACCTCACCTGTCAAGCGGAAGAAAGGGACCACTCCATATGCTTACTCAAGGCATAGTCATGGAGGGTCTCCTACGTGGCAGATTCCATCCTAGTGCCTGAGTTTACTCTCTAACCAAACAGGCCGCAGACCCTGCCTCGCAGGGAAGAGAAGGAGGGCATACAGCAGTAAAACAGCACCCTTGAAATGAACATCCAGGGCCCTAGGGTGAAGTTTGAAATTCAAAAAGGAAGAAAAGACAAAGAAAATTAGACCTTTTGAGAGAAATAATCAGGGGTCGCATTTACAGGGTATGAGCAACTGAGACCACCATGGCTGAGGTAAGCAGAGATGTGACATTAGCCACCTGCTGTCCCTAGGCCTTGGCCCTTGAGCTTCTAACTAGCACCCTTTCTGTCGGAACTGGCCACAGCAACGCGTGCTCTGTCTCCCCCGCAGCGGGTGCATTGTTGATGAACGCGACATTGGAACTGAGACGCTAACACCACACAAGGCAAATTGGTCAGTGAACAGGTCCAGTTTTTCGGACATACAAGGAACGTTAGACTTCAAATCAAAAACAAACAAACAAAAAATATAGCCCAAGGTCTGGATTTATTTCTAATGTCCCAGCCCGCATTTTCTCCCAGCTACGAAGAGAAACAGCCATGGAGGTGAGGCGGAGGAGAGCCTGGGCCCAGAAGCTCCCCAGGCCCTGCCCTGGGGAGGAACACTCATGAATTACTCTGAGCCTTGGTGTCCGCATCATCTGACCATCACACCGTGTTGTTTGCCTGATAGAATAGACTGCTGGAGTCCATATCCCAGTGCCCGGCCATAAGCATTAGTCTCTGTCCTTCAGAACACAAACCACCTGCTGGAGGATTCATCATGGTGGCCTGGTGAAAATGTCCCCCACGTTCTGTTATCTGATGGTACCACTTTTCTTGGGATCGGAAATGGAGCTGGAAGGCTGGGCTGGAGGCGGTGAGGCTCGGGTGGTGCAGCCCCAAGGTGCGGTTGGGACCCAGCCATTCCTGAGGCCACTGCACGCCCACTGGGAAGGGCGCTGAGAGCCAGGATGAGCCAGGCTGGAGCACTCTTCACTCCACCAGCACAATCGAGGGAGTCTAAATTGGCCCATCGTGCGTGTGCCCAGAACACCCCATTCACTTCGACAATGAAGAGCTCTTAAAACTGTGAAGCACTAAATTTGGAAAGGATGGAGGATTTGGGCAGGCACAGCGCAGAGCAATTTAACATTATGGGAGCTCTTCAGCTATCTTTTCTATATAAGCACTTCATTTTGGAAGCGACTCAGATAACGCTGTTGCTCCACGCAACACAATACTGACTTGAAAATGCAAAGACCCAGCATCAAAACAACAATAAAAAGCCCCACATTTGGGCAGGGGCAAGGAATATAGGAAGCCCCAGATTTTCTGTCCACCTGGGGGTCTGCAGTTTTCTTCCCCCCCCCGCCCCATCAGCCGGCCCTGTGCTTGTTCAGCCCCCAGATTAAATGCACCTCGCTGGTGCCTTTCCATTCAGATTTGCTGACACACGTTGAACAGTGACTGTCAGCCAGCCAATATCCCATTTATTAGATCATTTCATCCTCATAACAGCTCTGCCCTGGGAGGGGTTTTATCCCCACTTGACCGCCAAAGACACAGGAGCTCAAAGAAGCTACGCTGTCTTAAACCTTCCAGGAGCCACAGAACA
>PVJX010008919.1:0-63262 GCA_004027295.1 Dolichotis patagonum
TATTTGTGATTTCAAGCACCCTTCCTTCAGCTCAAAAACAGGTCATTCATATCTGTATATGCATTTATGGTGCATTAATTTTTATTTCCTCCTACTAAAGTTTCCCCTACTGTACAGGAAATTTTATCATTGGGTTTATCATTTAATGGGAATTCCAATAAACATCCCTCAAGTTATCTTTATTACATGAATTAACTGCATCATTTTATGTATATATATTTTGTGGCTCACAATCAGCTTAACTACCATCTACTTTTGGCTTCCCCAAATTCATGTGTTCTTCATGGATAAAATAAATTAAGTCTGTCCAAAGATAACTACAAGGCTCAATGCACTACAAAATCACTTCTAAGACAAAAATCTTACCTAAATATCATTGATCAAGAAGTTCTCATCCTCACTGTCAGAATCAGGTGGGAGTGAAACTCTCTTTCCATCCTATAGCCAAAATTTTCATGTGTGTCGCCTGAACCTAGAAAACTGGTTACCTATTAGCAAATGTAGTCACAGAGGAAACATAGAATAAGGGTTATAGTCACCGGCATTCCAAAAGGGAGAAGACCAAAGAAATAAAGTATTCCTAGCCTCAATTTGAAAATCCAGCAGGGACAATTTTCCTGTTTCCCAGCTTAAAAATCACAGTCTGTGGATTCAGTCTTTGCTCTCTAATCTCATACATCTGCTGACGACTGCCTGGGCACTCTGCATAAATCATGTCAAATCTAAGTTTGCACTGATGCAAATCTTTATCACTCCTAAATTCACAGTTGGGATTTCTGAACAAACTTGACATGTCATCTTGAAGGATGTTGCACTACAATGTGAGTTGAATGCTATCCTTGCAAGGGGATCTTCCTTTTCAGAAAGCCAGGGAAGGTACAGACGCTGGAAAGACAGGGAATAGATTTCCCTTAAAATCCTCACAGACAGCAGTGACCTAACAAATGTGCAAATGCTCACTTTCAGCATATCAAGAAGCATGAATTTTTACTGTGTGATTCAGCCTCATTTGTGGCACTTTGCTATGACAGTCCAAGAAAACTAACATAGTAGGATTAACAGAAATGGTAAACCAATACAAGTATTAAACAAGGTGTCCAGTGCTCATAGAAGCATTCTAAACATCCTGCTGGAACAATGCATATCATAAATTGGATAAATGTGGAACTCTTTGCAAGGTTCAATATTAGGGGGATATTTATACTAGACTGACTCATGTGACATTAACTTTTATTTCTTGCTCAGTTTGTAAAAGCAATAATATATAAAGCCAATTTTAATTTTTTTTAAAGGTTAAAAGTTGCCTGTGCACATCCAACTTATATTTGCTACAATTCCTTTCTTTCCTGACTAGTAAGCTGCCTTACCAACTGTGGTCATCATAAATGTCACAATTGGAATTGCGAATGTATCCTAGTTAATGGTGATAGATAAAATACAGCATACAGAGATAAATTCTAATTTTAAATAAGCAAATAATTTATTTTTATCACTATGTTTCACATGATTATTGAAACATTACACTAATCATAATCATAAATTACCCTAAATCAAATTTTAATTCAGTGTTCAGGAACATAATTGATTCAACTTAGCAACTCTGATTCCATTACTTGTAAATATGAGAATCAATTATGTAACTATTTTTAGTACAGAGAATAAAACCTAATTCTATAAAACAAAAGAAAATCTGATATTATCCCTAGAATATTTCTCTCTAAATGTTATATTAGTGATTTCCATATTTCCCTGTTATTTACCTATTTTCCTTATGAACACTGATTGGTAATCTAGACTTGAAGTTTTCCAAAAGAAAAAGCAACATCATTGTTCTAAAACTTTGTAAAATGTTATGAACTACATTTAAATAATCACATCCTAAGCACTAAGTATCTTGATGAAGTGAAATCCATGATGCTAGTAATAATAAATTGCCACAAAACAAAGCCCATACTTGCAGTCACTAATACCTTTAAAAGAAAGCGCTATTTCCCCATCTCTTCAGCTCCTGCATCCTGATTGACTGGCCTTGAATCACTTAGAAACAACCAGATGTTCATATATTTGACGTCATACTAGCCAGAAAAGAGTTCTTTTTCAGTATCATGAACTATCAATGTCTCTGTCAAAACACATACCAAGTTCATATTATCTTCATTATCTTTTAAAATGATTCCTTGTTTTTGTTTTATGTTACATTTTATGTTTTGTTTTATGTTTTATGTTTATGTTTTGTTTTATGTTTTAAGGGAGAAGATATTTTTAATTGCTTTATAAACTTCTAGGTAGATATTAAATGTTACTCCTTTCTATGATATCTTAACAATCCAGAAAACTTTTTGTTTATTTTTGAAGCTATTTGGATACCATTTTCTTATTAAAATCAGAGATGAGGTAAACAGATATTCTTGTTCCAAGAAAACATATTTTTTATGAAAAAATCTGCTGGTCACTAAGCAAAGTAAAACGCTTTAGACAGAGTTCTGAAAAACTTCTCAAAAGTTCAAAGATTACTAGAAAATTCTGGAAAATCTATTTAAAATGTATCAATGATTGCAATTTTTTTACACATTTGCCACAGTTACAGTTTTAGGAAAATAATTACAATTCTAATGCCAATTTATGTACTACTGTGTTTATGAAAATGAATAAGGTACTGTCTACATAGTATACTCATAATCCTAATCTACAAGAGTGAGTAAGTGTAGGCAAGTTCCTCACAGGACGTTGCTGTGTTTGAAATTCACCCTCACTCTATTCTCTAGGTAGTGAAACACATCTATTTGCATTAATTCATCTACTTCTCATTTCCTATCCCAACCTGCATGTTTTCTCTCATTCCTTTGTGGCTCCAGATGGGTCCCCATTCCTCCATCTGTCAGTCCTGGCAAATAAGTCCCACAAAATCATTATCACTGCCGGAGGGAAGTTAAATATATATTATGTGATCGTGAACACAAACATATGTGCTCACATAAACAGGCTGCACCTGGGCAGTAGGTAAGTTAATGTTAAAACATAGACAGCAAACTTGCCAATGGACTTGCTAAAAAATGGAAAGAGACGTATGTCGTTGTGCACACACAGCTTGGTGGTATTACCGCAGAGGATGAGAGGTGCCCAGAATCTCCTCCACAAATTTCACTGAGTGTCAGAGTGGTGTAAAACCCCACACACTGGAATAAACTGAAAAGAAGGATTTAAAATCTATTACTGTGAAAAAAGTGTTCCAAACCACAACAATAAAGTAAATGTTCAGATTTTTAGTAATAATGTATTGAACAGCTATGCAATTCCTGAGATGAATCTTAGTCACTCCGAGCCTTTTGTAGTGAAAGCATTGACTCCAAATAGTTATACACATTGATTTTAGGTAACTAGTGAATCGGCCAGGACTTTTGCTTTCCATGTGCCACTTGCCCAGACATTGCAGCTCTTAAACGCCAAAAGCCGCTCATCACATTCATCCTATTCCTGAAGCAACAAATGTGCAGTTTTTAGAACAGGCTTTTCACTCTGCGTAGACTTCACTGATGACTCACACTGGTGGTCATCTGTGAATGTAAAAGAGAGAAGAGTAAAGGAAAGGAAAATTGTAATATGTAGGTCCAGCCCAGAATCAGGCCAATTTTTATATAAGATGTATATTATCATTTTGGTGATTCATTTTTAATTTAGATACTGTCAAAAGAAAACTACACATAATTGGTAGGCCATAAAATGTATACTAAATATTTATTTCAAAATACCTTTAAAATTATATTTATATGATATATGAATAAGTACATTATATATAATCAACCTTTGAATATTTGGATTTTTTAAAAAGTTTAAATTTTTAATTTCCTACAAAACCAGGTAAAATATTGTAGCAGTCAAGCTTGAATCATGTCCACATGAAACTATTAGACTTTCATATTTCAGGTTTTTAATATCTGCTTTGGAATTAAAATTGTTGCTTTCCAGTCTATAAATTTTCCAACCTCAGCAGACATTGGATATATCAGAACATTGATCTTGGACTTTAAATTTTATTCCTTAAGCCACCAAATCTATAATTTTCTGTCCTAACCCAAAGTAATTAGAGCATTTTCTCTTAGAGAAAATCATCTGAGTTCTCCCATAATGAATAACTGTTCTCCCACCTTGGCAAGACAGAAGGACTGATCATCCATGAGGAATGATCATTACCTGATCTTGCAAGATAGAAGCAATGTAGTGCAAAATCAGTGGGAAAAATATGGATGAAAAATGACTATTCGGCTTTTACTTACAGATATTTATCAGGAAAACCAACATCAGTGTTTACCTCAACATGTTCAAAATAGAAGGCACGTTCCTAGGTCACAGTGTACACAACCTCATGATGAAAATTTTTCACATAGTAAAAGTAAATCTAAGTTAATTTTGATTTCCAGTAATCATTGCATGCGTCATGCTTAGCAGTTTGCAAACATTCAGTTTTTACTGAAAAGGTACTTCAACTTGTAGATATCACCTAGTTGCCCTCATGCATATCTACATATCTCTGTAGCTTTATTAATACTCATAACTCTCAATATATTTATGACATGTAATACAAAGTACTGTGAAATGTCTCTCTACTATTTTTTAGCTTGCTATAGATCATGCATTCTTTTCCAGGAAGCGGGGGTGGCCTTATTCATTACTGTACACTAAGTCAAATTCAATGCAAGATATGTACTTTCAGCAGAGAATAGAGACTGACACCTAAAAAAATAAGGAAAAAACCTCAAACACATTGTAAAGACCTGTAAATTGGATTATAGTTTTACAATGTTAAAAATATGCAAATAAGAAGACAGTTATAGTTAAAAAATAAATTTATTCCAAGACCCAAATATGCTAAAGAGAATGGAAAGTAAAAGCTGTGAAATATTTCTAGATAATAGAAAAAAATTAAAAATGTATACAAAGCAAACTAAAAAATTCTGTATTAATATTTTCAAAAACCCCAAGAAACATTGACTTTAAAAACTGAAAACCATATTTTACAATTAGATAGCAAGTTTAAACCAGAAAAATAAAAATAAAATGGTGATCTATTAAATCTATGTCCATACAACTGACAGTGGGATTGCTGAATCTAATAGTATTTAACATTTGAGATCTTTGAGATACCTCCGTATCCTTTTCTTAGTGGCTGTACTGCATTCTATTTTCACTAACAGTGTGGAAAACTCTCCTTTCTCCATATCCAACAGGTAACAACTGTTATCTGTTGTCACTAAGAGTGAAAATATACCCAATTGTAGCTTGGATTGACATCATCCTGATGACTAGTGGTGTAGAGATTTTTGCCATATAGCCAGTTGACTCTATCTTCTTTTGAAAGAAGCCTGTAAGTTGTTTTGCTGATCGTAATTGTACTTTGTTGATTTATTTTGCTATTGACTTGTTCATCTTCCTTCTGTATTCTTGACATTAATTTCTTCTCAGATGTATAATTTTAAATATTTTGTCCTATTGTATTATTACTTCACTCTACTAATTGTGCTTTAGTGTGTGTTTGTGTGTGCAGAAGCTTTTACTCTAATGTTATTTCATTCATTAGCTTTTGCTTTGGTTACCTGTGTTTTGTTGTCAGTCTTAGTCAATTTTCTCTCTTTCCTAAGAAAAAATACCTGACTCCCAAACATAAAGAAGAAAATGTTTCTTTAGCTCACAGTGTATTGACGTTTCAATTCATAATCAGGAGACTCCAGTGCAGGATGGCGTGGCAGACAGGTATCACAGAAGTGAAGCAGTTCATGGTGGGCAAAGAGTAGCAAAAAAGGCAATGAATCTTAGCAGTGTTGTTTTTCCCCTTTTATCTCATCCAGGCTACTCAGGGTATGTAGCATTCACATCCTAAATCCTAACTCCCGTGAGCCGAACATTGCACCATGAATCAGGTCCAGCATCCCACGCCCTCGACCCAGCCATCTCTGCAAAAGCCCGCCTATGACTGCATGAGACTTTGGGGGAACATCCAGACACAAGCCATAAGTGTCATTTCAAAAAGCAAAACGAAACAAAAATTACCCAGACCAATTTCCTGAAGTATTTCCATTTTCTTCTAATACTTTTCTTGTTCCCAACGTTACATTTAAATCTGTAATGCGCTCGCCTTGCTGTGGGTGTCGTGGTTGTTGGTGTCTCATCTCATTCTTCTACTCATCCACCACATTTCCCTAGCAACATTTATTAAAGAGAGTGCTGTTGCCCAAATGCATCATCTTGTCCTTGGTCAAGGATCTCCTGGCTGCATTCTCACTGTGAGGTACATTCACAAAGGACATGGAATCAGAATTCTCAATAGATACCTGCAGTTGTGTATTTATTCCAATACTATCAACAGTGGCAAGATATGCAACTGAACTGTGTGTCAGTCTACAGATAAATGAATATGGATAATTGGGTACAAATACACATGATGCAATGTTATTCAACAATAAATAGATGCTACTCAACAAAAAAAATACAATAAAGCCCTGCCATTGTGGCAGCTTGGATGGACTTGAAGATAATATTGTTAAGTGTAATAAGCCCAAACCATGAAGACAGAGACATTATGATTTTATGCTTGTATGAAATGTAAAAAGCTTATTCCATATATACAGAGTGGTTAATAGTGCATGGGAAGACTGGAGGCCCACAGCAGAGACAAAAAAGTTTAATCAACATTTACAAAGAGGTATCTAGATAGAAGGAATGCATTTTGATATATTATTACACAAAACAGGGATATTTTAAAATTTTATGTGTGTAAACTAAAAAATCAGAAAAATGATTTTGTTGCCTACACCAAAACTGTTACAACTGTTTAAAATGATGGTTTACCTAAATATGCTGAGTTCCTCATTAGACAACATACACCTGTGTACCCCAAAGGGATGTGTAATTATTATCTTTCAATTCAAATTAATTTTTAGAAGTTAATGATATGAGATAATTTGTTTAAATGCAAATGTAGATTGAGATAATATTACAAGAAGTCACTAGAGAAGAATAACAACAAAAGTCATCAAAAAGCATATTTGTTTACCTATAAAGAACTATATTTATATTTGGTTATGATTATATTTAGGGTTAAATAAAATTACTATTGATTTGGACTTGCGTTTTCATGGTTTTTGATTTGGATACTACTATTTAGAAAAGATATTGATTTACTCTTAAGAAAAGTAAAGAAGCATATATTCAATTTGACTTGAAATCATATTATTTTGACCTACTTCAGCAATTTTTAGATGTTTAAATTGTAAGATTAGCAATTATTTTCAAGAAAATCTCAAAAGTAGTCATTTTCATTTCTGAGTTCTTTGAGTAATAAAAATATCCACGCAACTAGAAAAAAAAGATGGAACTAACTCTATCTCTGGTACTTCTTTACAAATGAAAATAATCCTTCTTTGAGTAATATGGAAATAATAATATGGCAATCTTGCTTAATCCACAGCCATTGAACTATGAGAAAAAGAAGTCATACACCCTCAACATAGAAGGAGCAAATACACACCTTGATTTTCGATTTTCTCACCTGGGTCCTTTTAAAGATGCTACTATGCTGAAGATCATTGTTGGAGATGTGGACGAACCACCACTCTTTTCTATGCCTTCCTATGTCATGGAAGTGTACGAAAATGCCAAGATTGGGACCACTGTTGGCACAGTTCTGGCACAAGACCCCGACAGTGCTAACAGTTTAGTAAGGTATGGTGTGTTTTATTATTTCAGATGTGTACCCACATGACTGCCTCTCACATTAATTCAATAGGAATTCAATAATGCTTAAATATTTTTACTTAACAGATTTTTTATGTATTAGAAATGTCACTATTCTCATGCAAATATTGTTGATCATACAGGGACATTTTTCCATTTGGCTTAAAGGATGTGAGCATAATTGACTGAGGTGATCTCACAAATGATCAGAAATTAAGACATTCTGGTTTCTTATTAATGGTAAATATGAATATTGTGCAACAAGTAAATCAAAAGCTGTAGACAACATTCATCTCTAACTTCTGTTTCCTCTAGTCATGTAGTGGTTTCTTTTTAGCTAGTTATCTACTCTTCTCTGTAAAAGAAGAAAATGTTTTTTGGAATTAGTGTGACACCACATAAAGTGATTTGCCTACAGCACTGAACACAGGGACCTGTGCCTTGTGGTCCCTGAATAAATGCTGCTGGGTCCAAGGCTATCTAGGGTGACAACTCATGATTTGAACTCAGAAGACAGGAAGATATGTTTAGACATCGTGCTATGTCTTCCATCAGTTGGGTGATAGTCATTGAACTCTGGCAATTTGAATAATCCAAATAGTTAAAGGAATAATAATGTGACAGTGTGCTAATTGGAGTAAATTATACTGAACAAATGACTTCACACAATGCCGCTTGTTTAAGTGTTTACTAGAGAAAATTTATTATTTTAGTATTTCATATATTAATGAAAATTAGGGTCTTACTGAATGATCAGAAAAGGTTTTATTTTCTCTCATCTATGATAGAATCAAAGGCACTTTATAAATATGTATGAAATTCTTACATATGTTTGTATGTTTAGAAACTGTGATGCTCTAAAATTGTGGAATCCTTAAAAATTGTGTCTCCTCTTTCTTGTGAAATCTTTGCTCTCATCTTCTTCAGGATTCATCCACTTTAACAAAAGCTAATATGCTCACCATTCTCTTGATATCTTTGTAATATTTGTGAAAGACCTCAATTTTTTCCATCCCCTGAATGTTTCATTTTGAAAAAGTATCAGTAGCACCCATGAATCCAATGAAAGCAGTTATCTGTTCATGAATATGTACATTCACCAAATCAACTACGTCGGTAAATCAACAACAACATTCTGACGCTCTGAGAGAAAAGCTGAAGCATTGCTTGAAGAGGAAAAAATAGGTCAAGTATGGAAAATATTGCAGGCAAGACTAGCAAAAGAAAACCAGTCTCTGATTAAAAAAAAAGTCAATGTATTCATTGTCTAACCAGATGACAACATATTAAAACACATTACAGTTCAGCACTCTATAAAATGTCACATTTGA
Organism: Dolichotis patagonum; assembly: GCA_004027295.1. Lineage (NCBI taxonomy): Eukaryota > Metazoa > Chordata > Mammalia > Rodentia > Caviidae > Dolichotis > Dolichotis patagonum. Next base: position 9,060 of record PVJX010008919.1, read on the forward strand.
ATGCTTCTTTTGACTCCTGACTGCAAATTGTTTAAATATATTAGAAATCCAGTACCATGAAGGTCATGCTTCAGTGAGGCATTCTTTGCTAAAGCAGCCAAGGCTTGGGGAATTAAAATATTCCACTATACTAGATCAGTGCAAAAATATTTTATACAAATTGCAGAACCTATTTTGAAAATTACATTTTGATACCAATGACCCAATCTTTAATTTTTAATTTAAAAAAGAAAGGTACAATAATATGTAAAATGACATCTTAGTACTTATCATGAGGACCAATATGACTCACATAATAAGAAACCACATACACACACACTCAAACACATGCACGCACACACGCATGCACATGCACACCCCTCAGCTTGAAATTCAGCAAGATATAAATTTAGCAAAATGAATATTGTGCAATAGTAAAAATTCTCCACAGGAGCAGGACCAATATGATTAGCATGTGAAGTGATGTGATGCTTCTGTGTGTGTGTGTGTGTGTGTGTGTGGAGATTGGGTGGCAGAAAAGGGTGAGAGAGATAGAAAAAAAGAGAAAGCGATAAAAATGATCAGATGGCATTGCTTCACACAATTTGGAAGAGCACTTTCAAACTCTGCAGAGTAACTCAACAGTCTGGAGGCCAAGAGAAAATTTCTTCAGAAAGACCAGCTGTGTGCAGAATTGTTTTAGTTCTAAAATGATGAAACTTCTGTGAATTAAGATGTTTCAATTACTTTCTGGGGCAAATCTAAACTCTAGCGAGTAATCTATTCTAATGAAAATTCATAGTTTTCAGTGTTCATCTAGTATAAAAGTCTTTTACAGGATGATATAGAATAATGTTTGCTCAAATATCTGGTCATCCTAGCACAAATAAGTTGATGTGGAAAATTAGTCCTCACATTGCATAGTAAACATGATCATGTGTGATAGGGGTGTGCATAGACAATCAACCCATTACTTGCTGAAGCAATGATTTAGGAAGATTGAACTGATTCCCCTAACCTAGGTTAGAGATTAAAGAGACAGAGGATGGAGAAGGGGATGAAAGTATCTTGTCTATGTGAGGAGCCATGGTTACCTTCAGCGAATGGCAACTAATGAGACTGCAGAGGGAGGCTAGAGAGAGATCAAAGGAGGATTTGTGCTAAGGTGTGGTAACAAAAATTGTGCTGCCAAAGATGATAAATGGAAGGAAAAGAAAGCAAAGTAGCTTCAGTAATTAAAAATGCATCAGCAAAAGACAGACTTGCATTTCAAAATAAATAATAATGAAGTGAAATATGTGTTATAGTTCATGAAATGTAGTCAAAAAAGGTAAAATTAAGGTCTATGATAAGCTTTTTGTGTTCATTTATGCTTCCAAACGTCACAGATTAGATCTGGGCAATCAGGATGTGTGTAGAACTTATCTTGATCCTTTTCTATTTCTTTAATCTCCTCCCACTTCTCCCTTGATCCCTGTCTCTCTCTCTAGCAAATATGACTTTGTTTCCTAACACCACTCCTTTATGTTGCTCTTTCATTCATTTATACCTTTGCTTTCTTTATTGAAGAGTATAACAAGCTTCTTTTACCATTGCTCTTTATTCTCCAATGTGTGGAAATACTCCACCCCACTTAGTTCTGTTTGTCTCATGGGAAGACTAAAGGTCTAACCTTACCCAGGGACAGGGATTAAGGTCTAGAGAAACTTCTGAGAGTGTCTTAACTCAGACTGCTCCCACAAATTTCCCTGGACAATGTAAACCAGACACAGCTATTCCTCACTGTTTTGGAGATGGGAAACCCAATGTTCCAAGTGCCTGCTCCAAGCCTCTGCTGAGGACCTGCCTCCTGCTTTGCAGACAACTGTCTCTTTGCTGTGTCCCCATATGACCAAATAAAGAGAAAGAATGGCAGCAAATAATGTCCTGTTTCCTTTTGATAAAAGCTTATCATTCATGACGTCTCACGCATTTCCCATACCAATTTCTGGAAGCAATTTCCTGCTTTAGCTTCTATGATTGCTGTAAGACATTGCTCTAGACAGGATGACATCATCAATGGAAATTTGTTTCTCCTAATGACGGAAGCTAAGAGGGTGGGATCAGCGTGCATGCTGTCAACTCCGGATTCTCTCCCATACTGAAAGTTAGCTAGCTAGCAAGCTCTCTGCCTCTTCCTACCAGGGCACTAAGTCCAGTCTCAACAGTTTCACTCTCATGACCTAATCGCTCCTGGGACTACACCTATGAATTCTGGGGTGACATAAGCGTCAAGATCATGATACATTGGGTGCTACAGGCATCTAGTGGTAGAGACCAGAGATTAAGCTACAGATCCTATCATTTACATTGCTCCTACAACAAAAAATTCTCTTGACCCAAAAGTCAATAGTTCTAAAGTTCAGGAACCCTGATACAGAATAAAACACATTGTATGGTGGCTTGTTAAAAGTACAATACTTATTTTATTCATGAAACAATTTTGAGAAAATACCTCAGGGAGCTATGAGTCAGTGTTCATAATTCATATACATACAAAGATGTGTAAATATTTCAGTGTATTTGAATCAACCAAATAAACTGTGTCTATGGAGAAATTATTTCTTCCATGTATTATGAATTGTCTCAATATTTGCCCCATAGTATTGCAAGTATTTAATTGAGCATTCACTATGACACATACCTTCCCCTGGTTGTTGAAATACAAAGCTGGATAAATTGTTTCCAAATATTAACAGAGGAAAGCAAAATGTATTAGCATATGTGTTATTGTTTCTGGTGCAGTTTTTGTGTTACAAAACTAATGAATCCTGTTGCATATCCCTTAAAATAATTCCAGACTTCATAGTTGCTTTTTGAGGGCACAATTTGCATAACATTTATTCTTGATCTTAATACACATATCATTTATATACAGCTTTAGGTACAAATATTGAAGAAAAAAACAGAAAACATAACAAACACAAAAGAAAGCCTCCTACTTCTTTGTTTCTCTGGGGCCAAATGTCTGTACTCATTAAGGAAAAGCATTCTCCAAGTGTATACATTCCGCTGTGCCCTAAAATGCAATTAAGTCCAAGTTTACAGACTTGGTAATCAAAGGAAATGTAATTCTTACAGGTGCTGGTGAGAATCTTCCTGACTCTAGTCTTTTGCATTTCAATTTTCTAAACTATTAGCAAGACTTCAGATTTCAGATTTTTCTTTTTTCTTTTCCTACTTAAAAAAAGATGTACAATTTGCGGTACTATAATGATCATCTTTTGTTTCAAATGCATAAAATTAGACTCGCCGTTAACCAACAATGAAGACGTCTTTGGTTTCAGTCAACTATATTACTCCGCACGGCAATATTGGATTCAGAACCTTCACAGATTAGCTACTGAGCTTTGTGAAATGTGATTCTGTGGCACGTGACTATTAAAACTAGTGGCCATGTAGTATTGGCTATCTCTTGACCTGAGATATTGTCTTATTTTATACATTTTTAATAAATCCAGAAGAGACTGTGCCACTTGTTCAGTCTAACGTGTGCAGACACTGTAACTCAGAAAATGAATACCTACGGACAAGTTTGCAGAATAAAATTCTGGATTCAGAATACAAACTTAAATTTAATTTACCATGAAAACAATGATTGTTCTCAAAGCAGAATACGTATCATGTCAATAAACTTCAACTAATAAAAACCAAAAATGAAGACAGGGTAGATTTGCAAATGTAATACATTACAAGTTAAAATGAGCAAACAAACAAACAAAAAACCCAAATGTTTTACATGGTCAGAAAGCCATCAATCAAATGTCAGTACCTGGAGTAGCTTTCTATGAATTCTTTTCTTAAAATGGAAAAATGGTAATATTGTGCCTCAAGAATAACAGTGTATTTAAGGTCAGAATATCACCATTTAGCAGCGGTAAAAGCTGCACTATTGCATCTAACATAAGAAAACTTTGTTGGAGCTCCCCCACCATATTTGTCATGTGGTGGACAGCTTCGGTAGCTGAATTTCCATGAATCAAACAGTATGTGCCCTCAGGTTTCATTTGTTTTGTTGTAGATTGAAATACTGCTTCATTATGAGGTTCAGTCCATCTGTGAACTCATGTTTTAGCCCAGACTGGGCTAAATTTAGGGCATTTCTTCTCAGTGTTCTTGTCCTAAGTGCTGAGATTATAGGCGTGTGTCTCCATGCCCCATTCTACCCCATCTCACTTTCTTTTCATCAGATTTACCATCCGAATTCACTGTGTAATTACTTACTGTCAGAATTTTAATGCTTTCTTACAACTTCAAAATAATAGAAAGCAAATACTAAATATTTCATTTTTCAAATGCTCAAGATGATAGTTTATATGCCAAACAAAAAGTGAATTAAGTTCTGATCACATTTTGAAATATTTCCAGATTTTAAAATATACTTTTAACGTAAAATAAATCTTCAAAAGTCGTTGCAGGAAGCGCATGTGCTTACTCAGTCTGTTCTTGTCGTTACTGTGACCTTTGGTAGACAAATGGTTTCACACACCTTCCGTGTTCTCATCATCTGTGATTAGAAGGTAGCTAGGAAAACTGTGCTAATCTTGGATGTCATAACCACTACACAGTAGGTCATATTTCAGAACAAGTGGTAAGGTCATATGGCAAAGGTGAAGAAGGAGATTGAAAGAAATATCTATTTTAAATGCTTGTTTCAATATTTTGCAAACAAACATGAACAATAGTCGTCAAGTTAGTTTCTATATATACTCATGTTAAAGATGATATCTAATAAACAATGACTTCTTTCTGTATATTAAATTTAATTATTCAATTTTAGGCTATTGATGAAAATTTAATGACCTTTATGTTCTCATCAGTACATTCTTTAATGAGTACTCATGAAATCTATGCCCAAATATTCTGATAAAATTTCATCAGGACTATTTAATGCTAAGTAGAGTTAGACAGAAAACAGACTCTTCCCAAATACCTGAAGTCCCTGTCTATAAGGCAAAAAACTGTACATGTCACGAGCATGTGACTCTTGTGGTTTTCAGGGGACCGAGAAATGTTAAAACAGTATTGCTTTCATAGGCGAATGGCTCTGTATCCCTGAGAAGGCAGAATGGCTGGCCTCAAATCACACAAACAAATTAAATTTAAAAGAGCAACGTGATCATATTGTTGTTCATTAAAAAATATGTAGAAAACTTTTGAAGATATTTCAATTTCGGCAAAATGTATCTAACAATTACTTTGGAATCTCTGTCTGTGACATCTTCATCAAAGTACATGCTTATCCCAGAGAAGAAAATCTGGGATTTTTAGGGGGAAGTGAGGGCTGTTGTGCCTCTTCCACAACTCCTCAGCCCCGGAATAAATGCGGAAGCCCTGATTAAAAAGTTCTCTAGATTTCCGGACAACAGACTAACATCCACATAAGTTTTATATTTCACGTGAAGATTGCAAGTAAGTGAAAAATTCTCAAAGTTTTCATAGCATTTGTAGAACTCAAGGCTGTTGGATTTTCTGAAATATCCCTTACAGTCATAAATAATAATTGCATGTGCATTTTTTACTCATTTATTTTTGTTTCATTGGATTTGAGGCTTTGACTTAGAAATTTTTCAAAATATGTGTATTATGCACTGCACATTTTACAAAAAACTTGATTTGTCATCTGGCAAGTGAACTTTTATTTTATTTTTAAAATATTGTTTTAAATATTGCCTTGTGCAATATATAGTATAGTGAAAGTAGACAAATGGAGTTGTCTTTTTAATTAATCTGAGTTATAATTCAAGGATGTGCCTAAAGGTGATACCAGATTTCCCTAATGTTCCATAAGGAATATACTGATCAAATTTTTTGCAACTATTGATTTGAGTCAATAAAACCTACAAACAATTATTTAGGATGCAAATTGTTAAAGAATTTTGCTCTATGGTTCACATATGGTGGCTCCCAGTGTCAGAATGAGATACTCTAAAGAGATCTTCTAGAGCTTCCATAAGGTGATGCTTCTCAAATCCCTGTGGAAATCAATTTTCACTTTTTAAGTTTCAAATATATTTCTTGTACTTAGACAGACAGGAAACAATGAAAAGAATAAGTGACTTTGAAGCACTAAATTTTGTTATGGAAACAAAAAGCAGAAGTTCTAGTGCATTTTAACATAACAATTATCTTTGGCCTATGCCTCGGTAATAAAAGGGAAATTGAGTGCAAATGATGAATTAGGCAATTTGTTTGAAGAAGCACTTGTTGAAGAAAATATTTGAATAAAGGTAACCATTACTGACATTGATTGTTTATTATAGTCTCAGCATTTTCACTTATTTGTCTGAAAAATACTAAATTGAACAATGAATCTTTATATCATTGTGATACACTGCATTGCTTTTTATCTTCTCTCCTTGCCTTGGCTCATATGTTTTAGAAATATAAAGTGGTACATGCATTGTACATCAGAACAGAGAGCACTTGTGAGAATAAAGACTACAGCCCATATTTATAGGTTAGCTTGCCAACCCTACAAGATACTTTCCTATGCTGAAAAAGCTGTGAAGAGACCCATTTATCTGTGATTATGAAATTATTTACAGTTTTCAAAGGACCTTTGTACCATTAGGGGGATTTTCAGGACTGCTGGACGAATAAAACCTGATACTAACTTAACAGAATTTTCTAGCCAATTGCAGGATTACTAATACTTCATCAGAAATTTCTCTCTGATCACTGACAAGTTCAGAACTGGCATCTAGTACAGACATTATTTTGCCAGCCCCTGACCACAGATCATCATGAATGCTGAGGTTTGTTAGGGTTACCATGGCCTGGAACAGACTTCACGTTGCAGGGGCCCTTAAATCCGTCTCAGTGTTTCCCTGCACTTCAACACTTTTGGCCAAATGTGTCAACAGATGGATCTGAAGTGCCCTGTATATGCCAAATATGTTAGTCCTCACTGCTGCCTTAGATTTTGCCTCAAATATAAAAGCTATTAGTCACTGGTAATTTCACTGCACTTGAAAATGTTCCCACACTATGACTTATCTGAAATACTATAGGAATTATAAATTTATTTGTTCTTTTTTCAATATTTAGATACTTGTCCATGAAAGAGAAAATACACTGTAAAGGAGGAAATATTTTAAGTCATTCCCCAAATCTAATTTTAAGTATCACTCATAATCTGTGTCTATGATATTAAAAAATTTATAAATGTATATTTTAGGTATAAAAATATAGTAATCGGCATGGGAAGACACGATGAGTTATTGGCATAATGATTTCTAGTAAAATACTTATAAAAGAAGTGAAAATTACTAGTACCATTTTCATTAATTTTACCTTAGGATTAGGAGTGAACAGATTCTCCATTACCTTTGCTTATTGTATCAAGTATGAAGCTGAACAACACTGTACGTAGGCACGTTACTATTTGTAGAATAAATTAATTTAGTTTCTTTCAATTTCCTATGAAAATTAACTCATGGAACCTCCTTGGACCTTGGAACCTTGATGGAACCTCCTTTCCCTTTCTGAGCACAGTGTGCAAGAGGAATTCTCTTTAATTTTAGTATTTTGTAAAGATCATCTAATGTCTTATTTCTTGTTCTTTTTAAATTTTGTCATTTCATTCAGTCTCATATATTTTCTTTAAACATTTTTAGTTGGACTTTTTCATTTGGTTTTGCATATTCAACATGAATCAGGATATTGTAACCCAGAGGACAACAGTGTGCTTTCATAAAGGAGCTGAGGTCACCAGTACTGCAGTGAAGTTCCCTTTCCTGTCTCTCCTCTTTCCCCTCTGTGAGCTTGCTTTTTAGGGACGTTTAATCCTTTAACCTACCTGTTTCACTTTATGAAAATCTGGATAATGATCTATTTTAATTTCAAGTTTTCTAGTTTAGAGTAGCTCTGATTAAATTTTGAAAAGTATTTCTCCAAATTTAGTTCTTTTTTGTTTGCAAGTTGGGCCAAAGTTATTTTTGTCATGAAACTTTGTTTATCTAGAACTACATTGTTCTGAATATTTGACTGCCCTACTCTTCTGTATTGAATTTTTATGATCATAGTTAACTTGGAGCATGATCATTGGCTCTCAGAATAAAAACTGAGAAGTTAAAGAAAAGAAAATGGAACTAGGTCATACTGTCCTTGAATCCTGTAGTGTTAGAATATCAGGATGTTCATAATATAGAAAGTAACTTCTGTAACAGCTCAGAGTGAATGTAAATTGCAACACATTTAAAAATACAATTGAGCAGGTTTCTAATGGGATTATTTTCCCTGCCATGGGGACTAAACCCAAGGTCTTGTACAAGTTAACCGAGTACTCTGCCACTGAGCCATACCCTTAGCACCTCTTGTGCTGGTTTGGCTGAGGTAGGCTCTTGCTGAGTTGCTCAGGCTGGCTTCGGCTCAAGCAGTCCTCCTGCCTCAGCATTCCGAAACAGTTGAACTACAGGCACACACACCACACCTAGCTTCTGATGGCATTCTCTGATTTGACTCTAGGTCTGTTCAGGATTAGTATCTCTTTGAACTCTGGAAATAACTTTTTATGCTGTATTCCAGTGGTGAATCACACCCAAGACCTGGGTGTAAAATCTTTTATTGTGAACATTAACTTTATATTCACACAGTCTAAGGATTGTCTCAATGGTACTTTCTTATTCTCTTTTTTTATTTTTCTAAAATAGTAGACGAATAAAGATCTAGACTCACTTAGGATAAATGCTGTGCATCTAAAAAAATAAAAAAAAAAAGAAAATTAACTCAGGTGTAGAGAACAGGAATTAAAAAGTACTGTTAGATTCTGAATTTCCAGAAGCAGATTATAGTTAAAGATTATTGTATGGAGTTTTTCCTTGTTTGTTTGTCTGGTTTTTTTGTTTGTTTGTTTTTTGATTGTGTCTAGATCTCACCATGTTAGACACAGTGCTGGAAAGAAAAAAATGAAAGCACTTATTATTTGTGAACATGTTCATCAGAATATAATGTTATATGACTTATTTTCTTATTTATCTTTTAACCTCAATTTACATTGGTTTGTTTTGAGAGCTATGTGCTTGATTTTTTTGAAGAATTTTAAGCTTCAATTACACATTTCCATCACAAATCTCAATTTAAAAAATACCTTTCCTAAGCAAAACTTCACGTGATTTCGTACTTTCTAGGTGTAGCTAAAAATGCTAATATTAGAATTTACAAAAAATTCTAAATTTTAAATATACCCCTAAATACAGGTATATTATTTCATAAAGTTTAAGATATGTTTACATTTGTAACAAATTTTTTTTGTAACAGTTATCAAACTCCTGACTTCACACTTTCCAGACAGAAGAATATACGAATCAAATGGATTTTGAGAATTATTTGGAAACTAACCTAATGAAAATATTTTATGTTTAAAAATCATTTGTTAGGGCCCAGGGGTTTAGTTCAGTAGCATAAGCACCTTCCTGGCAAGCACAAGGTCACAGTTAGATATCTGGTGCAAGAAAATAAAAAAATAAATAAAAAAACTTCTTAAAAATAAACAAATAAATAAAATCATTTGTTTTATAAACACCATATAGACTCATGCCACTTTCTAATTTGTAATGATTGTCACTGACTTGTTTTATACTTGATACTCAAAATAGTTTTGAGTAGTTTCTTTTCCCTGACATTTCTATTTGTCTTTTTGCTGAGTTTTTATTTCTTTTACTGGGCAGGAATCCATGGGTAGTTAAGCAGAACTATTTAGTTCTACTTCAGTCAGAATTCAATTGCGGCTGCATGAAGATGACTCTTTAAATTCAAAAATCCTTCGATGTTTGGTACTAATATATATCTGATTTCCCAAGAGAGCTGAGCCACAGCCAGAAGTAAATAATGTGAATTTTAGGATGATGTCAGCAGTATATTTACGATTTTTCTGCAAGTTAAACTTGTATTTTATTTTTCTAAATCCAAATAAAAAATATTGCCAAATTACTTTTCCACTAATGCTAGCATTTATGTTAGGAAACTTGGTTTGAAGTATCTAAATAGGCAAAGAATACCACAAAAAAAAATCTTTGAGTATTTACAGATTATTCACTGAGCTGGTAATCAGGATCAGCCATCAGATTTTCTAGATGAAAGTTTGGAAATGATTAAATTCTTCAAATGGTCCCTGTTCTGACTCTTTTGTAGGTGCATATACTTGCCCCATTGACTTCAGTTTATTCTCACCTTTGTTGATAGTTGCTTCAGGAACTTTGAGGTTGAGTAACATGTTTCAGTTTGAGGTCACCTGATTTTCAGATACAGGACATATTTTCTTAAAATAACCAAAGATGAACAGTTTCCTCAAAACCAGTTGATGACAGCTTCTTTTAAATCATAAAATAGCCAATAAATCAACTCATTAAATTTTATTCTTGTTAGTTTGACAAAAATTGACTCATTTAAAGCAATTCGATCTGATTCTCAGAATCAGGCCTTAGAACAGAATGCTATGAGGATTCTTGATAACAACTCAAGCACCCCAAAATCATAATGTTTTCAGCATGGCTTGATTTCATGCTTTGGAAAATCCCAAGGAAATCCATGGTTGCTACTACTCTGTAACACTTAGAATAAATGTCTCTGATTGTCCTTATACCTGTACCTTTACTTTTTAATATTATCTTTTCATATTCAACATTCTTCAATTAATACATAATTATATTAGCAATCGGTGTATACTATTCAATTGCTTGGTTGAACCACACAATTGTAAGTAACGTAGTCCATCTCTTTGAAGGCTCTATTTGTACTGATGGATTTCATGTGTTTCTTTGAATAAGTTGTATTCTGTGTTAATGTTTTCTAATATATGTGTGAATGTGCATTATGGACTGATGGAAGACTTTATACCTTATCAACATGCTCTGCATACCCGACTGACATAGTCTGTCTATGAGTGACATATAGTTATATAACAGCGATGCTCTCTGTTCTATAAAGTGTGATGAACTTTGTACTATCTCTAGCACAACAATTACCTACCCTATATTTTCACTCAGTTTTTCACAATTTTGTGATATTACTATAGAAGTGTCCTTATTAATTTCAATGTCACATTGCTATTTTTTTGCTCCGGAAACAAATTCTTCTCATTTTTCATGAATATTGCCATTTTAGAACCTCCTTTCTTTTGACAGAATCATCGCCTATAATACAGAAAATGTTTTATATTGTCTCCACTACAACCTAAGGAAATGTCAGCTTCCTGGATGACATAGAGGCCTGTTTCACTGATGTCCATTCAAGAAAACCTGTCTGAAAACTGTCATGAGCCTGGACTTTGACTTGTATTCAGTGATATTAAATGTACTCTCTTTGTGAGGTTTATTTATTTTCTGATATATTTTACTTTATGCGGGCATATTAGATATATAGAATACAGCATTTTGTTATATTATTTGGAACAGTAATGTGTTCTGGTACTCACTGTAATAAAATTCCAGCCTCTTCACATTTTTGAGGTTTACTCTTGACTGGGAGTCAAACCCAAGGCCTTCACACTGAGGATTATCAAATTAATTCTTCATGTTTGCCTTCCCAATCAAAATATTTATTTATCACTCAGCTTCCTAACAGAATTCTTTATTTTCACTTATTCCTTCAATCAGTATTTTTAATTATTTTTCATGTTTCTTCATAATGCTAGATTTCTCTTTTTGGAATGCTCTTCATTTTCTGCTACATCTTCTCTATATTTATGTTGATCCTTTAGTCTTAAAACATTGTATGCCTTAGTGCTAATACTTTTCATTTCCTTCACATTTTTTGTAACTAGGATTATATTAGTTCCATTACCTTAAATTTGTGCTGAATTGCATCAAATATAAGATATCTATTCAGAAAACACATTTGAAGTCCATACCCATAATTAATCTTTCTTTTTCTCTCCTTATATTTAGGTAGTTGCTTTTGAGGCATTCTATGCTTAAGGTATCAATTTCACCTAAACTGTTTATCCTTAACCCTTTCTTAAGTAAGTGGGTCTATCTATTCCACACTGAAAAATACTGTGCAGGTACACACACACACACACACACACATGCACACACACACTGGAGCCATTTGTCTCTTTTACAAATACCACTCTAACATGTTTAGATGTTTGTATGTACTATATGTTCCTATTTTTTGTAACTCATGCCATTTCCATCTATTTTAACAACTTTTCCCAAGATGGTTTCTTTTAAATTGTTTGTAACTTTCTGCAATATAAGTTTAAAATAGCCACTGAAATTTTTCCATAAAATGAATAAATCTGTTATTCATTTCATTCAAAATTCTTCTAGTTTTCTTTACAACAGAGATAAAGTTGTTTGGTGTGTGGTACGGAACTGCAGACCTGCCCTATCCCCAAGTTTTTTATTTAATTGTTTGAGACAGGGGCTCCCTATATTGCTCTGACTTGTTTTATTTTTTTTAACCTACCCAAGCTTTTTATTTAAGTAGCACCTTTGCACTTTAGTTCCCTCTATTTTGAATACTCTTTTGCTAGCATTGTTCTCATTTTGCATAATCAGTTCATTAGTATCTTTAGTTCTAGATGAAATATTACCTTAGCTGATATTTACCAAGTATTAGAAGAAAACTGATCATTTTTCTCCTTAAATAGTTTTGAAAATCAGCTAGGAAAGTTCTGGAACATATAATTATTGGCTACATTACTTATCTGCATGGTGCTCACTCTTGCTGAATAAGAATAACTCTGCAACATAGGGAGATTTGCCTGCCAGCTTTGCTGACTGTGAACACCCATCCTTGCACCATCACTCTTCCTTGGCTGGGAATTTAACTGCATCACCTCTTCTGCCCCGCGGGTCTCGTCCTACTGCTAGTGTGAGCAGAGTGGATGAAGCAAGTTGTCCTGGTTCAATGGCAGGGCATCTGTGGAAATGGGGAAGTGTCTATGAAACCAAGACCTGGGAAAGGGTGACTATTCCCACTTTCAACTCCAACTGTAAGCTGGAGGCCAAAGCTAGTATGAAAATCACTGGCTGAGTTGTATGCCAGGCTCATGCTACTGGTGGGTCATACTTTCACTTCCAGTGACTTATTAGTTACCTGGTCACAGATTTGATCAAATCAAGTAATGGAAACACACAGGTAGCCAATGTCAATGGTTTTCGTTTCACTCTCGCCTTCAAACCTCAGCTGAGGTGAAATTCCAAGACAAATTTACCTCTGAAATCTGGGATTCTTCAAATGTTACTCATACAAAGAGATGCTATGTTCTACCATTTTTTCCAACATACTACTCACACTCCAGAAACCATTTTTCACTTATTAATATTTCTGATGCTACTATTTACTTTTATTTCATAAAGTTAGATATTTTTGAAAAATTAATATTTGAATAATTATAAGCAATATACTTCAGTGATAGTTAAGGATTGAGTGAAAAGTAACTCCTGTAGCTTCTATGTTAAATTGCTTGTAGGTTTGCTTGTGCAAATCTATAAAGTGAGGTATAGAAATTAAAGTGGGTTTGAATATTTTAATGCATTCAACTTAGTTTCTGTTTCAGTTTTATTTTCTCCAATACAACTTCAAGGAAAAGAAGACCACTGTCTTTTTTATTTTTCCTATAGATACTTCATCAACTACAGTGTCGAAGAGGACAGATTTTTCAACATTGATGCCAATACTGGAACGATTAAGACTTCCAAGGTTCTGGACAGAGAGGAGACTCCATGGTACAACATCACAGTTGCTGCTTCAGAAAACGGTAGTGCCTTTTGTATTATATTGTGATATGTCACTTGTACATTAAGACTTATATAGAGATTTACTTGAGAGTAGGTTTCAGCCCATTACTGTTTCTGCTGTAAAATCTAGCAACACTTACAAAGCACAGAAGGTAAATCCAGGATAGCTGTAAAAAACTGACACAATAATAGAACCCTTAGTCTTCAATCTTGAGTCAAGAATGTTTGACTTTCTTCTTGAGTGTGAGTCTTCCTATTTTATATGTGTATGCTATAATTATACTACCAACTCATTAAAGTTATTTGATATAAAACAGTTTAAAAAGATTTGGAAAGCTACAGTTGTGCTTAGGTGATTTTATAATTCAGAAGAATGAGCACAAATATCAGTGGTTATAACTGTGTTGAAATTAAATTAATACTCTTAGAAAATAGATTCACATGTGGGGTAGCATAGTTGTAATTATACATTAGACAATGAATTTATCAATCAATTATACCCATTTTATAATTGTATGTGAATTTATGTAAAGCTATAAGAAAGATTTCAACACATAAATTTATCAGAACTCTAAATTTGTCTGAGAATAGGAATATATCAAACCCAAGATAATACTATGTAATATGAAATTTTGTTCTTACTTTTCTTCCAGAAAGTACAGGACATTAAAAATACAGATTCATTTAGATATAATTCACATAGTATGCTGTGTGTCTTTTGGGTCATCCTCCAACGTACACCATTGCAGAAAACTATCACTCTACACTCTGTCTCTGATTATTGATATATACTATGAAAGATCTGCACAACATGGGTCTGCTTTGGAATGATTTGCTTCCCTTACATTCACAGTTTCAAGGATCATGTATGTTGTATTATGTGTTACAAACTTCATTCCTTTTTAGTCACAGAAAATATTCTATTGTTTTATTGTACAATGTTTCATTCATTCATTCATCATATGTAGACTTTAGAGTTCTGTTTTTGCCTAATGAGATTGATGCTGCAGTAAGCATTAGTTTGAAGCTTTTATTTATTTTAAAGATATAACTCTATTTTTACTTGTTATCATTTACAAGTGCCTGTTTGAAATACATACAGTTTGCAACCATCTTGGGAAGAAGATCGAGGTACACAGTGCATCTTGTTTCTTTTTGTTTGTTTGATTTTCTTAATTTACCTCTCTTTCCCACCTGGATGCCAGAGTCCTCCTCACCATTTTCCATTCTTCATATTTTGGGATTCCAAAAATCTCCATATTATCACTACTATTTTAATTATTTGTATTTTCATTATAACTATTTTTATGGACATACAGTGATACCTCATTGCATTTTGTGGACTTTTCCATTGCCTTTGTTGTGTATCAGTGATCAGGCTACTTCAAACTTTTCTACTCTACCTGGAATTTTTGTATTGTTTTCATTGGTAAAATCACCTAGTGGCTTCCATTTAATGGCTCACATAGTATTAAAACATACATATACTAATTACTTTTACATGAGCGTTATAAAGAATATGTTTAAATGGGTATTATAAAGAAGGCATGGATGGGTTTCTTTGTTATCATTCTGATTAATACTCATTTTTAAAGTAAACAGACGAAATAGGCAAATCATATCTTTAATTACCCAAAAATTAAATATCCATTAAATCGTGACTCATTAAAATCAATAACAAAATCAAACAATGAAGAGGTTAAAAAATTCATGAATAAGTGATGAGAACATTGAGCAGAACTTTTAGAAAACTGAATCAACTCCTGTGAAACTTACATCAGAAACCACATTTCATATTAATTGTCATTCACACCTAAGCCCAAATAATAGGTGCATTGATTATAACTGATTTATAAATACATATAGGTACTTGCATCTATGTAATTTTTGCAAGTCTTAACCTCACCATCAGGTGAATTTTCTAAATATTTTCTGATGCATTCTATTTTGGAAATAGGTTAAAGGATTTTGAAATGGGATTTTTAAAAAATCTTCTTAATGTAACAGTTTCTGAAAAACTGTTCTTTTCAATTATTTTTAATACTGTTTAACATGCGTTTTAGCCTTTTTATGAGTTTGGACAAATAAGAGAAAGGTGGCCCTTGTAGGTAGAGGAGCAAATGCACCAAGGTTTAAGAACTCAAGAGGGCAAAGCTAAGGCGTAAAATGAAAGAAGAGTTTTCTTGCTCTTACTGAACAGTCTACGTGTGGAAGGTATCACGGGAGAATGTAATGTGTCATAACCAAAGAGCATGTGACCCTTCAGATAGAGCTCAGCCATTTGTTCAGCTGTGTAGTCCTGTTGTAGAGACAGGAAACACATTCATTTCCAAGCTAAGATGCCATTTATTGCTCCTGCTTTGCACAACTATAACTTATCCCCCATTTACATGGTATAGTTTTACAAACAAATTGATCCTAACAAGAAGTCCGTGAAGATGACATATACTATTCCCATTTCACACATCTGGAGAGTGAGACCCAAGGAAGACATAGATCTAAATATTCCAAGTTTTAGACCTACACTCATTCCAGTAGGGAAGTTCACTGAACCCAAGCATTAGACAGGTATTTTAACTATTTAATTTTATTATCTATTTTAATATATTGTGAGGTAAGTTTAATTATAACTTTTTATAGAGGACAGTATGACTGTCATAAATTCAGTAATATGGAAGGATCCAGAGGGTATTGTATTATCATCATATTTCACAGTTCTTGAGGAACAGCACTTTCTAAATAAATATCTATGGAGCAAGTTCATTAGAGGCAGCAAATGTCTCCTATGCAGCTTATCACCCAAGTATTTGGAAGCTTCCATTCTTCTGCTTCATTAACAGATCACTGCTGGTGAACCTGGTAGGTTCCACTGGGATCTCTACCTAGGGGCCAGAATATTAAAATCTTACTTTAAGTAAATCATATCTTGGTCTCTTATCTGGTAACTGGACAGTTCTGATTTCCTGTTTATTCTCGATGGAGTCTACTTCTTTGAGGAAATGGAGGTGAGGTCTCATTTCCTTGATGTTTATTATCTGGGACTGCAATTTTCATCTAGAGTGCAGGAGTAACAAACCCATGGCACACATGCCTGCCTGCTGCAGATGGGTTTCTGTATCACTGAAAACTCTAAACTGCTTGCCATCACTGAGAAGGATGTCTCTGCACCTCTCACACCAGCCTCGCCTTCTGCTCACAAGCAGGAGCTCAACCTATGCTTTTAATCACTTTGAATTTCTTCTCTGTTGCCAGAAAAGTTGCCTGTTTTCAATGATTTACCTGATTGAGTCAGAGCCACCCAATCACTTGTGTATTTTATTATCAGTTAATTTTGGACTTCACTTACATCTGCAAAACCCTTTCACTAGAGTTAATAGGTTAAAGTTTGAATAAAGTACTGATGGATTGGAATCTCATGCTATCATTAGAATTTTGCCTGGCATAACCCTAAAATATGTGGCAAAATTGGAGCACTATCATATATTTCTAAGTGGACAAAAGATTTTCCTTCAGACTTCCATGGTATGATTTAATTTTCCTTTTATGAACTACATGTGATATGTATGTTTATCCTTACTGCTCTTTAGGCCCTGCCAAGGTGGATGCCAGTGACTTCCAGCCAGCCAAATCCAATCAGCACTTAGTCCCTCCCCTCCCCTGACTTCCTATCATATGTTTCCATATTAGTCCTTCTTTGCCTCGTAACATTTTATGTTTTCTTATCTATCATTCTAACACTTTGGCTTGGTAGACTATAAATTCTGTCCTAAATGATGCACAGAATAACTCACTCTAAATGCATTAATAAACAATACTTGCAAGACAGTGTGATATTTTAGGCACTAAGCATGTTGAAGTCATTACTTTTCTTGGGAAGAATTTAACAATCTAATGCATAAATAAAAATCAGTAAAACTTTACACCAGAGATATTTATTATGGCAAAGGCTCTTCTTAGGGGCTCAGGAAATATGGAACTTGATGTTTCTGTTCCTCTGAGAGGATTACCAAATGTTTCACGGAGACGATAATGTGTGGAGTCCATCTGGAGATGAAAGTTGAATAAAGATTGTCCTAAATGTGCTCATCTGCTTCTAAATGTGCCTGTACTCCTTTGTTAGTCTGCATTTTCCAAGAAAACAGTCAAAATTACATACCAGTATTTGTCTATAGGGTGTTTATATAAATATGTATCATATAGATATGGATATAGATGACACATAGATGATAGGGATATAGATGTTATAGATAGATAGAGATATGAAAAAGAGAGAGAATGGCAGAGAGACAGAGGGAGAAGCAGAAAGACAGACAGAGAAAGCAATGGGGAAGTATGGATGTATTATTAGGGAATGAATCACGTGACTATAGAAATTAGGAAGTCCAAACTCTGTAGAGACAGTGTCCTAATTACAGTCTGAAGGCCACCAGGCTGCTCTAGAATACCATCGGGCAGGATATTTCTCTCCCACCTGGGAGGAAGTCTCTGTGCTTTATTTGGGCTTCACCTGTTTGGGTGAGGCCAGAGGCACTGAGGACAGCAATTAGCTTTACCCAGTCTGTCGATAAACAAAAAAAAACCTCTTTTTTAGAAAAACCCAGGATATTTTATGGCCAAATATTTGTCCACCTCATGATGAGTCAAGTGTACACATAAAATGAACTATCTCAGTAGCTTGTATTTAGTCACTCACACCATTGCTGAACTGATTCTTCACAGTTTTTCTTTCTGAACCAGACTATGTTTTGCAATTTTGGAGCCATCTTGAGGGCCACATATATACTGAGATTCAGGTGTTCTAGAGAAAGGTCTTCGCATTTGAGATTCCAAGCCAGGGGACAAAGTGGTGCAGGCCCTCAGGCTCTCTGGAGTGAGGGCCTACTGAGTCAGAAGTCGTGGTCCTGATCCACAAACCTCAATGCTGTCAGCTGTTAAACTGATTCTCATTTGTGCCTTGCTGTATGTGATTGTAATGTAAACTTAGTGTTAAGAAAACTTCCTTATAATGAGAAGTTGATTTCTGTCATGGTGCCATTTAGTTATAATCCAGTGTACACAAGCAGGCATACACACACACACACACACACTCACTCACAATGATTGCCTAAGAAATGAATTCCATGTAGGACGTGAACAACTTCTCTTACCAGACTTAGACCTCCCTATTGTCAGGTTATTCTTCTCAAAAATAATGTAGACCGTATTTTTAGACACAGTGCCTACGCAGGCCATATTTCTTACTAATTCATAATCTTTTCAACTCTCAGTGTCCTGTTTCATGTGGTTCTGCCTTAAAAGTTATTTATTTTTAAGAAGTATTTCAAGTTTCACAACATCTGTGAAAACTTTCTCAACTTCTAAGACATATTTTAGAACTCCTTTCCTTGTACAATCTATGTTCTTGCACATGCTAATGATAGTAAGCTCTTACCACATTTGAATGTGCTATATTCTTTTAGCGCTAATTGTTCGGTGACATTTTAAATTGAAGAATCAGACTGCACTAATCTTTCTTTGTCAGAATAGTCTCAAATACTCCATCCAAAGGACTCGGTTAATAAAATTATTTTAAATAGACTATATACTCCTAACAGTTCTCTATCTAAATTACATGTTGAACAAATTCATCTCTTTCTATATAACCCCATAATCATTACATTACAGTTTTCCCTTTTTATTTAAGTACTTCCATTTTTCCACATTTCATGCTCTATATGTGAGTTTATCTTTCCTGATCAACTCCTGAAAATGAGAATCTAGATTTTATTGCTTCCATGACAGTTTTCTTTTCAAAGAAGCAAAAGTCATAGATTCTAGCTTGCTCATATGCCCATTCTAGCTTGTCCTCTAATTCTTCCCCAAATTCAAATTAACCATTAAAGGTAAACATTTTTAATTTACTCATAACATCATGGCAGTCATGATAATATAAATAAAAATACTCATGAAAGAGAATTCCAGAACTGCTTCAGAAAATGGTAAGAATGATGGATAATTGTGCTTAAAATTATTGGAAATATCCTAATGGAAACTGATGGCAATGTGACTTTTACTGTGACTCCTAAAAATTTAAACATTAACCATGTATATTGATCACACTTTTTATACCTGTTATAAAAATAACTGAACCCAGAAGAAAAATTTTATGTCCTCTATGTTTATTGACTATCTTTGGTTCTAAGCTTTCATGCAAATATATTCAAAGTCTAGACTACACAAACTTCAACTTTAAACTGATTGCTAACTTCTCCTGATAAAAATTCAATTTATGGATTAGTAATTCTTTCCCACTGTCTTTAACCAGAAATTATTTTATGTAGCTCTATCTAAAAATACTGAAACCTCTTACTGTAGAGCGATTTTAACTTCACATCACATCCGCAAATTAGCTGTTATTGTTACCATGATATTTCAATGTGTGTAGATTTTCAAAAAGATTCTAATTAGCACATTTTTTAATACACAAAGGGAATAACACATCAGAAATTTGTATTGATTCAGGCAGTGGTCAAAAGTAATAAAACAAAAAGCTGAATACATAGCTCAGTGGAAGAGTGCATATTTCAATATATTGCTTACACATTGTCACAATAAAATATATTGTAAAATATCAATAAACAAAAGTTAAAATGGGTGATTCATAGTCACAGTAATTTGTCAGTATGTAGTAAAAATTTTGAGGGGCCAAAATCTTCTTGAGATGGGATTGAATCTCAGGAATATCCATTCCAAATGTCTCATTCACCAGGAAGTTTTTCCTGGCTGGTGGCAGAGTGACTCAGTTCATTAACTCCTGGGATTCTTCATAGGACAGCTCCAGTACTGATGTCCTAGTGGTTGGTGACACCGAGGCCAAGCCTCAGGAATCATTTGTTACTACTGTAATATTCCTCAGTTTCAATAGACCACTCTGTTAACAGGGGAAGTAATTTACAGTGACAGGAGCACCAGGATGGAAACACTGGTGACATCTCTGACCTGGCTACTAACATGGGCAGTGACAGAGAGTCAATCAAACATACTGTGGTTATTAGATCAGTGGGAAGTAGTCACTACCCATTGCCTTGGAAAGTTTCCTCTGTACGTGAAATGTGTTTGTTCCTGAGTTGAATAATGTGACAGAAAGTACGGGATTATTGACATGGGTGGTGGATCATTATGTCCACTTTAAATCTTCACTTGCAGTCAGTACCATTTAAAATTCTTGGGTTCTACGCAAAGAAAAGGAGATTGATAAGATGCTTACAGCATTTAATACAATCTTTTGGTGTTTGCTGTGTGTGGATTTGTTTGAGGGTCTCTCACTGTACTGTCACAATCTTAATAGCATTCTGTAGAAAAATTACAAGTTTATTAAAAGAATCAACTTAAGTTCATTTTTCTATGAGCTATTAAGTTATTTATAATAATTTAACGGATTACATGCTTAATGATTTTTGAGATATTTTCAGTATTTAATGAATTGGTATGCACATTTTGAATACTACATTTCTGGAATATGTTCCAATACACATGTAAAATGTAATTCAGGTGTATGCACCCGGGGAAACATAACTAAAATTTATAACACTGTATTGTAGAAGATATTATAGAATATACTGCTTAACTGCTTAGTGAAAACTGTTTAGTATATATTGGGAATAATCAGTGGTTTCTAGGGACATCGTGTGACATACGTGATTTGATGCTTTCCTAATGTATTTCATTTCATGCAAAAAACTCAGAGTCTACAATACCGACACCAAGATTCCATGAACAAAAGAATTAAAGGCTTATTTTCCATGCAATTTCAATGTGAAATTCAAAAGAATTAAAGGCTTATCTTCCATGCAGTTTCAATGTGAAAAATTGAAGCATTACAGAAAACATTTTGTATGTATCAGAACACACATTTTAGAAATTTTAAAATAAACGTAGACAATATTGTTTCTTTTATGATGATAGTGATACTGAAATGAAGAAATTTTCATAAGTTTTTGACATGTCACAACAGGTCTATGAATATATAAGAAATTTCTACAAACTGAGCTGATCTCCTTATCATACCTTCACTGTTGTGATTGTACCATAATATTTTCCATCTTGGAATATCAAATAAAAACTTTATGAGACTTTAGGCATATCATATATGCACTTACAATTACTGTTAAACAATATAATGTTTTGACATTTATTCATATTCTTGGTAACAGCATATATTTTATTAATTATGCATTGATAATTTTCCATTGTATATGTACTTAGAATATATTGTTTTCCTGTTGATGGAGATTTGATTTGTTTACAATTTTGTACTATTATTTATAAATCTGCAACACATATTTGTGTATCACTGTTTACATGGATATATGATTTCATTTTTCTGGCTATGAACATACATACTGTTTATTGGTTTAATTACAAAGTAAGTGCATGTGTAATATTATAAAAATTGATATTTCAATTTAGTTGTAACATTTTACGTATTATGAATTTTCATTTTCTGTGCATCATCCTTAGGAATTGATAATTTCTTTTAATTTTAATCATTCATTTTGGGTATAAAGTGTAAACATACAGAGGTTTTAATTTATGTCTTAGTAATGAAAAGTTTTGAACATAGTTTTACAACCTTGCTGTTCACATGTACACATTCTTTTGTAATCTAATTTTTGTATTGATTCTCAGAGTAAATTCTTTTAAGAACGATTTTTACATTGCAGATAAGAGTCTTTCATTGTATTTATATTCTATTTGGAAAATTTTTATTTGGGTTACTTTACATTTTAATGACAAACATTTTTACTTATTGAAAGTTTAAAAAGTGGGTTTTATTTTATGATGAGTAATTCTTCTGCCCAGTCAATAGAACCTTCACTTACTTAGGATCGTGTTTGCTTTTTCTAGGTTCATAGATTTATGTTTTTCATTTGTAAGTTTAATTCTAAACTTTAAGTTTAATGTAACAGGCTGTGGTGTACAGTAAAATGTTTGGAAATATATATACACTCTGACATGATCAAATCAGTGTAATTAGCATGTCTTGCATTAGTAATATTTATTATTACTTTGTATTGGGAACATTTTGCAAACTCTTGGCTAGCTATCTTGAAATATGCACCAGCTTTAACTACTAGTCACACTGGTATGTGATAGGACACTAAAACCTCTTCTCCGTTCTGGCCAGTGTTTCCTATCTCCCTTCCTGAGTCCTACCCCTGGTCAGTAATACCTTATTTTCCACCTATATGGGGTTGGCCTTCTTAGGTAGAAGGTTTAGGTGCACACATTTTTCTAGGTTAAGAAAGCTCTATCAAGTCTTCATTTACCTGGTTTCTTTCTTTTTTTTAAAAGAATGCATAAAATAAAATTAAAAAGTTGCATTGAGCTTTTTAAGTTATTGAAAGTGTTGTGTTGGGTGTGTGTAATGATAAATGGACCCCAAATTTTAGTGATTCTACTTTTTTTTTTACCTTTCCAGTGGTGTAAAAATGATACTTCTAGTACAAATTGTGCTTTGTAATTTGATTGTTTCCCACACTAATAACTTCACTTGTCGCAGGACAACCGCGCAGCTGCCCCTCCACTCAGTCAGGCGAGCGTGTGAGTAAATGACGGGTGCCTGTGTTTCCCAGCCATAAAAACGTTCCATTGTGAAAAAAATCACCTCTCTTTTACCCATTCCTCAGTTGATCCTCATTTGATCCTCATTTGGGTTGTTTCCAACATTTAGTTATTAAGAATCTGTGCTGCGGTAAAAATGAATGCAC
Source organism: Dolichotis patagonum (assembly GCA_004027295.1). Lineage (NCBI taxonomy): Eukaryota > Metazoa > Chordata > Mammalia > Rodentia > Caviidae > Dolichotis > Dolichotis patagonum. Next base: position 32,518 of record PVJX010008919.1, read on the forward strand.
ATACATCGCTGTGGTATGATGATTTGAATTCCTATGGGAAAATGCTCCGAAGGGGACTAGCTGGGTCAAGTGGACCCTCTAGTTATAGTTTTCTTTAAAGAATCTCCACACTGATTTCCACAGTGGTTGTACCAGTCTACACTCCCACCAACAGTGGAGAAGGCTTCCTTTATCTCTATAGTCTCCCAAGTGTTTGTTATCGGTTGATTTCTGGAAGGTAGCCATTCTTTCTGGAGTGAGGAGCAATTTCAGTGTTGTTTTAATTTGCATCTCTCAAATGACTAATGATGTTAAACTTTTTTCATGTATTTATTTGCTGTTTCTATATTCATCTCAGATGCCCATTTTTGCATCAGGTCTTTATATTTTGAAGATGTGTGAATTTTTTTCAATTCTTATTTGTTATGGATATTAGTCCTTTTTCTGAGAACAAGTGGCTAAAAATGTTTCCCACTCTGAGGTCTTTATAAAATAATATAACGAGGCTCTAAAGAAGGATAAATGAGACATTTACAACTAAATGATACACCTTGAGATCACACACTTAAGTGAAATACACTGGACACACATGTATAAGTACCACATTGTCTCTCTGGTGTGAGAAACTTAAAAAGTAAATAAAGACCAAAGTATACATTAGGTATTAGGTACTGTGAAATAGAAAATAGTTCAAAAGGACAGGGGAACTAGGAAGAAAGTGGGAGATAGGAAGGAAGGGGAGAGAAAAAAAAGGATAGAAGAAGGCTAAAATGGAAACATAGCTTTGTAGATGAGAAGGGAAAAATGATTGCAGCGAATGGAGAGAATTGAGAAAAAAAGAGGAATCGATATACATATACACAGTTACAGATTCTCTATGGTGACTGTGATCATTATGTATATTTAAATTCTACTAATTAACTTAATAAGTTTATAAAAAAGCTTCCATGGCTTTGCTGTATTAGATGCATTTTGAGCTTCTGACATCTCTTAAACTTATTGTGCTGTAATCTAATTGTAAGCATGGAAGTAGAGGCTATATATTAATTTTAAATGTTAATTAAGCAGCTTTTGTTGGGCCGTGACGGAGGCTTTACCACAGCTCCAGGAAGTGCCGGGACTTAGCCCACGTGTTCACCTCTCTCCGGAAGCCCCAGTGGGTTTGCCCGGTCCTTTCCGTGTCTGAGCCACTCCTTCCCATTTCTATGTTTTTATCAGTTTGTAATAATTTATGGTGGGAGATTAGTCTGGTGTCAGTTTTTTTTCTTTAAATTAGAACTTTCATTTCTTTGAATGTTAGTTCTAAGCCTCTTAAGTGTGTTATTTAAGGTACCTAAATAATTTAAATATTATAGAAAAGAACAATGTATATGCATTGTATGCAATGTATATGCATTGTTCACTGCATTGTTCTCTGCATTGCGGTGCAGTGTAAGTTGAAAGTTTTCCTAAGAACTGATAAAGTGTCTTCCTAGGACTATACTGCAGTTTATAATGAAAATTAGGTAATTCTAAAATATCAGGAAATTTCACACAAATAAGAAATGTTGCTATACTTAGCCTGTTTTGAAAATGCCTTCATGTTCTTCTTCACCTTGAGTGAAATAATTTTGTGTTTCACAGATCGTTCTGTTTTCACAAGAACAATGACAGTATTCCAAAATAATGGCAAATCCACTCTGAGAAACAAGACCTTATCTCTATCTACATCAAAAATTCTATGCACATTCAAGTGTTTTTATACAAATACTGAAGACGTACACGTTATGTGTCTTCATTTCCCCGTTTCAGTCTGGTTTTGTTTTATTTGTTTGTTTATTTAGCTTTTAGAGACAGGGTCTCGGTATGTAGTTCAGACTGGGATTGAAGTCACTATGTAGCCTAGGCTAGCTTCAAACTCTCAGCAACCCTCCTGCCTCGGGCTCTTGCATACCTGGATTGCAGGTGTGCACTACCACACTTGGTTATTACTCTGGTTTCAATTAACAAAACTACTTTCTTAACTGTGATTGTACCTGATGAGAAAAAAAATTATTAATATCATATTACTTATTCCCCAAAATTAAAATTGACAGATTTTGCTTCTACATAAGTGTTATGTTTCATTACTATGAAAAGAATGATTTATATATGTGGATTTGATATCATTTTCTATCATATAAAATTCACATAATTTATTTTAAAATTTGTATTTAGCTACTGTATAGTAATGTTTCTGGAGTAATCTATTGCATAGCATATTCACCAAAATTTCTAAATATTATAAATTATTTTGGAAATAGTATTTAATTTCTCAATTAATACTTAATAAAATCTTCAAAGAGGAAAAGAGAACTGGGGCATTTTAGTAGTATAAAAGTGTACATTGTGGTAATGCAGTCTATAAAGTATATAGTAATAAGGTGTTTCTGTTTTTCATTGTTTTATTTCAGTTTGCTCACCTAAAAATTAAATGTTATATACAAAATTTTAAAAATCCTGTAAAACAAAAATAGGAGAAATATTTTATTTCAAAACAAGCAAATTGAGGCCAAGGATTTAGCTCAACAGCATAAGCACCTGTCTGGCTTGAGGTCGTGAGTTTGATCCCCGGTACAAAAAAACCAAAAAACAAAAACACCACAAATTTAATGACTGAAATGAAAGTTTATAAAAGTTTGAGAATTTGAGAACTTGTTTGCAGAACTTATTTTTTAGGTATCTGTTTAAAGAAATAATGGAAACATATTTCTTAAAAAACAAACCATTATTCTATAATCTCAAAAAAGTCTGGCTTCAGCCCAGAGTGACTGTTCAAAAGACTAAGAACACTTTGGTTTCTACATTATCTATAATGAAATTCTTTCACAAAAATAGTCCAAAATACATAATTTGTATATTTTATATATCATTCTTTATACTCTCAGGACTTTATAAATATTCTGTAGCTATAAACATGATTTTTAAACCATATATTCACTGCAAATTACTATCATAGTAGGACCTTTTTAAATGTAAATTTTCATAAAGAAAAGAGATAAAACTATATTAGAGAAAAGTAATATATCATATAAATAAGAAACCTTAACTTTTGTGTTTATAAACCTCACTATATTTAACATTTACATTGGAATATAAACTGTTAGAGTAGAGACCTACCAAATTTCCTACTAAACCTATATTAATGAAAAGGATTAAGATAGTTGAGGGTGGGTACACGTTACAATTGCTTTGAGTCAATATAAATTAAACCTTTAAGTTATGATTTTTAAGAAAACAAATATTTCTTCATCTAAGGTTTAAATTGGGAAATTCAGCTAAGTGCCCAATTGTTCCATTTTTCTGTATCTCATTACATAGATTGCTTGTATTACACTTTTCATGGACACTCACTGGATGAAACTGATTGCTACTCAGTTTACGAGGATTTTTTAAACAGCACAACCTCACACCCATCTTTACACTGGAATACCAAGTCCACGGCATCGGGAACCCCCAGGAGCAGGCTGCTGGTGTGAGACCCTAAGACACAGGGGCTGCCCGATCTGTGGGTCATTTATACATAGTGGGCGTGATGCCCTAACATGCATGTACAGAAGTGACAGATGACATACACTTTGGTTTTATTTCATTTTCATTTTATTATTAAGAAAAGTTTAAAAACTTATTCTGATACCTCCCATATTGGTCATTGTAAAATCTGCATGGAATCTTAGTTGTTTCTTAAAAACACAACTTACTAACACAAAAAGAACATACTCTAGGCTTACAGGAAAATAACTTAAATTTCATAGTAAGAAATAGCTTTCTGAAAATTTTGCTTTTGAAGAATCTTACAAGTGAGGTCTATATCAAAGTGTTTGCTGATTTCAACTTATTTACTGTGCATTCAAAAATATAGATTACGTGAAATGAGGTATGCAAATAAAAATAATAACAAATATTGAATTAAGATTTTAGAGAAATTATTGTTTTAGTCTTAGAAAACACACAGAATGTGTTTTTGGTTTTAGGTAAAGTGATTGATATTCACATGAAAGATTTATGCAAGGATCATCAGAAATAATACACCTAAATTATTCCCAGAAGACACCTAAAATTATCCCAGTTCACAGATAATTATCCAACATGAGTGAACAACAACAACAACAACAAAACCAAAATGCACACCGATAGGCTACTGGTTGTTCAGTAGAGAGGACTCAAAGCTGTATGTTTCTACATCATCCTACCTCTACTAAGCAGCAGTTAGTCACTTTGAACCCATCAGTATGTTGAGCTCACTTTACCATTGTGTTTTTCCTAACTGCTAATCAGATTCTTTAGCTCCCTACAAGACACAGAACAGTAGCTCCACAAATAAAAATGGTATTTGTTTCACCTTAAATGCTGTACTTTCAATCATCAAATTATATTCTAGTGATTGAACAATGCGGGTCTAAGTAAAATGACCGCAAAACAGAATGAGCGTACTTCTTTGTAGAAGTACTCAGTTTTGTTTGCTTTCAAGGGGAATGGATTCCAGTACCTGGCCGGTCCAGAATGTAGCATCAGGACACTGGGACGCGACAGGTAATAGTTGATGTTGAGCAATCATTTGTTCTTCTACAAAAGGTTTTCATCATGCTGTATTCTTTCCAACATCCTTTCATATAGAACATGTTTTCTTGGTTCTCTGAGATGCTTCCAATCCAGAAGAAGAACAAAGATGTATTGTACTAAGAAAAATATAAGTCTTCTGACACCAGTGATTAAAGCTAACGGGATTACTCTTACCTCATAGAGGACAGGAGATTGTTTTCACTTACTTTTAAAATGTGAAAGCTACAGGAACATATAAAATGAATGGAATATAATGTTGAGAATAGAAAAATGTATACTTTGTGACAATAGTAAGACAAGAGAAGGGAGTAATGAGCTTGATTTTCCCAGAGTAAGTACTATAACGGTATTGGTCACATTTCCATAAAACCAGGCCTCTTGGAGGCTGAAGCAGGAGGAGCCCAAGTTTGACTCCAGCCTGTGCCACTTGAGTTAGAGAGAGTCTATCTCAAAACAATATATTAAAAAAAGCTCTGGGGAGGAAACTCAGTGAAGGCATTTGTTTAGTTTCCACTATAAATAACAACAGCCACCAAACTTAGTCATATAACTTAAATATCAATATTTTGTCTTCGATAATGTAAAAATTCTTAAGAAATTCCATTGATTTAAAAATATACACTAAAATGATACAGCTATGATCAATATAAACATTTAGAAAAACAGTGGCACCATATTATATTTTGATATATTTATTTTGTCTTCATAATAAAAACCTATTTGATCCATTAATATACAAACTTGACATCTTTTATATAATATAAACAATCAAATATTAATTATAATAACACTTTGAATTATACACGAATCAATTAACAGAATATATTAAAGATGTTTTATTACTTTATCCACATATTAATATTCAGTATCAACAAAGAAGATAATAAAATAATAAACACATCTTTGTATTTAAGAATTGCAATTTTACTAAGAACCATATCCTAATTGAATCTTTCTTGCTTTTGCATGTTGTTTGTATTTTAGTTTTATTTTCAAATTCAATTGGTTTGGGTGCAGTCTTCTAATGTATTTCTGAAAAATATCTCAGTCCACATTTTATTTCTGAAATTGTCCTATACAGTGGTTGTGTTGTGAGTAATTTTTATGATATAATTTCACAGTAGTTTTTCTGTTCAGCTGTTGTTTAAATACAGCAGTATTTTGATTTGATTTGCAGTATATGCATTTGAGAATTATCTGACAGTATATCCAAGGAAATTGGTAGATATTTGGCATTGCAAATGCCCATTGGAAATTTCTGGATATACAACTGTAAAGTAATTTCATAGTGTATAACGTACAGATGTTCCTACTAATCTATACACAAATTTTCCCATGGATAAACTCTGTTAAACTTTATATCATCATGTCAGTATAGTTAATGTTAAAAGATTGTAAGATAAGTTGATTAACCCCACATTTTTTTAGAAGTCAGTAATACTGAAAATATTTCATGTATTTATTTGGCTTTCTTATGACTTTTGATAAATATTTGTCATTAATTATTTGTCTTTCATATTTTTCTGGCACTGTACTGTCTTTGATATGTTTTTACTACATATCATAAATACACTTTAAGTGTCATCATATGTGCTGCAAATATCTTTCCTTGTTTGTGACAATATTTTCTTCCTACATTATAAGATATTTAGAGGAAAGGAAAACAGTTGCATTTTAATGCAAATTCATCAATGATTTTTATGATTTGGTGTTTTGTGCATTTTATATTTTGAGTTCTTTTATTACTTATTTTCATATGTCAACATGAATATTTTCTGAAAATTCTGCATACATGTTTTTCTTTCTAGCTGTGTGTAGTTTAAAATGTGTTTATGTTGTTATTTTTATTATTCATATAACTTGTGCTGTTACCATTTTCTGGTAAATTCCTTACCCCTCAGTTGATCTGCAGTGGCATAATAATTATAAATTAACTTTCTTTATATTGTGGGTATAAGATTTGTTTTCTCTTTTCTGCTGTGTAATTATGAAGTGCATTATGTTCTAATACAATGTAATGTCTTAATAAATCAGAGAGCAATTCTTCTTTAATGCTCTTTTCCCTGGAAGTCTGAATAACCTCAGTATTTATAAACCTTCACAGTAATTTTCTATTTCTATGAAGAACTCTCTTTGGATTTGTATTAACTGTATTGAAATACAAATCCATCTGAAGAGATCAGTCTCACTTAAGATACTGCTTCTTACCCAGAGATATACAAGAGCTCTTAATTTCCTTAGATTTTCCTTAGATTTCTTTAATGAATTTCAAAAAAATTTCATGATATGCAGATAGATATTTCATATTGTTAAATTCATAGAGTCTTTTTGTTTTTGTTAATTAACTGTTAGTTTTGTATTGCATGATATATGTGATTTGTTGTTTTTGATTTTTGTAATATATGTATACTATATTTTACTTCTTTGTTTTTCTTATTTTTGTTAAGTAATTGTGTATGCTACTTTACAATTTCAGTTTGTTTAATTTTGGGTAAATTTCTTCAATTAAAAAGTTGCTCTTCTTCGTTTCTTACTGGCTTCCATTTTTCTTCTTCTTTCTATCATTGCTGACTACACAAACATTCTTCAAAAACATTCTACCAAACTAACAGTTTTTAGGACACAAGTTAAGTGATTTTACACTTTTGGTTATTCCATGGATATATAATTTCTCTCAGTGGGATTGTATGCTAATATTATCAAACTTCTACAAGTTACAGAAAACAGAGTGTGAAACTCTTCCTCCTTTATCTGTTTCCAACAAGAAAATATGTAAGAGAATGAAATTATTTGCCTCTTTAATTTTAGGTAGACTCAGATAGACCTAGGGAAACTTATTTCCTAAAATTTATTCTCTTAAGCTTTTTGTAGTACTAATTATATTTTCAATTTCTTTTGGTTATATCTATGGGATTTTTTTCTTGCTATTATTACTACTTCCTGTATAAACATGCATACCTCATTTTCCCTTCATATAGTTAGTTTTACCTTCTTATGTTGTATCTTGATAAACTTCTCTAATTTTTTGCCTTTAATTTACCCTTGCTTCCTACTGTGTTAGTTTATTATAATTTAAATTTTGGCTTTTTAAAAGAAACTGGCAAATACATCAATGAAAAAACAAAAAAGAAAGACAACCACAGTACATCTGGAGAGTGAGGGAAAGATGTAGTGAAAGAAATCTATAAATTTTCTTCTATGAATTTTGAATCTTTAGCTTTCAAATATAAAATAAAACCAAACACTTGCTTTCCCTTACATCATTTAGTCAGTAAAATCACTGCAATGTGATGAAAGAAGTCGAAAATATTCTAAGGTGTTCAATATAATATTTTGAAGTCTAACAGAATTATATGCAAATTCTATGCTAAGTTCTTAAATTATTCATATATTCCAAGCTGTAACTTAGCATCACACCCTACATATATTTCTTTACAAGAATAAAGTGATAATTTGTGGAAAGCACTTTACTTTCTGCTTTCTGAGTTTATTTATATCGGAGACAAACATTTTAAAGATTATGTAATGGTTTTAAAAACTGCTGTGGTCTTAGATTAATGATGAAACCTATTGTTTGGTTCTTAGACTCTGATAGTATACAATCAGTTCTGACAAATTTCTCACACTCCAGTTCCTGAATAGCATATAATCTCCTTACTATGAAAAAGTATCATTTTAGTATTCATGTCAGGACTTGCTGTTCTTTTTTTTTTTTTTTAATTTTTCTGTAACCTAATGAGTTTCAGCAAAAACTGCCTTCATACAGGTGTCTTTTGCCAAACTCTTGCTACAGCATTTGGGGCCAGTGACAAACTACAGGATTAAAATTTGTTTGAAACCGAGCCTGCAAGTGTGCGTGGAAATGCTAACTGCATCCCTATGTGTTTTGCAGACAATGCCGGTTTACTGAGCCATGTCACAGTGGGCATTAGAGTTCTGGATGTCAATGACAATCCACCCGAACTTGCCAGGGAATATGATATTGTTGTCTGTGAAAATTCTAAACCTGGCCAGGTAAGTTAATTGTTTCCTTCCACTCTTTGAATACAAGAAACATAAGCAGCTTTATTTCTATTATACTGTGGTATAATTCTCCCAAATCCTCTAGTGTAATGTTTGCACTCAGTGAAGATTTTAGAAAGCTTTACCTTAAAGGACAAATGGATTTTTTTTCAGAATTATAGAATTTAAATATTCTTTATAATCTCACATGTAATTCAGAGCAATGGGCTTATTCATACATGATACATTCATCATGTCAATAAAACTATATCAAATGTTTTAGGGACAGCTCTGAATTAAGGGAGAGGAAACAGTAAATTTTTTATCCTTACAAAGCACAGAGATCTACCAGGAAGAGGAGCTGGTACAGTGCTTTGGGATATCTAATGGACTTACATATCAATATTGATTGAATGACACTGAGACTTAAAAGAACTATAGCGGTGACACAGAGAATTGCACATATTAGTGAGATGTGGAAGTGCAAAGAGAAAGCTTGAACTGAGACTGAGGCTGAAAGTGCCACAATATCTGCTTCAAAAGGCAAGAAAGTTCTGAAAGAAGTCTGGTTTGGTTGCAGCATATGGAACAAATGAGACTAGAAAAAATGTGAATTAATATCTTGTAAGGTAACATGCACAAAAATATTCAAATTAAAACAAAGCATATTTATTGTCATGTGGCCTCTATAGTCAGACACCTAAGCATGTGCATGGCTTAGCTGAGACTGCAGAATCTCACTAGACGGTGATCAGCTGTCGTGGCTTTCTTCTTGCTCAAGCCCTGGGAAGCTGTTTCAAATTCCTATGCTTGTGTGCAGCACGCAGTCCCTCTCAGCTGTGCCTGAGATGTTTAGGATTGTTCTTAGACACTCAAGGCCTCCCACTGTTCTAAGATACTGCTCAGGCTCTCTTGCTAAATGAACTCTTGGAATACAACCACACACTTCACCAAGCAAAAACAGGCTTGCTAGTGAGTCTGTTAACAAAATGGTATCTTGCCATGTAAACTAGTGAGCCACCCTGCAATATTCTGTGATCCCAGTTTTTCACTGGTCGAAAGAACAGAACGATTTATACCAATCTCTATGGAAAAGGGGCTACAGGAAGAAATGCAGTCTAGGAGGTTACTTTAGTATCTGTTCACTACCTAAACATCTAGAGGGGTGTACATGGTCTCAGAAGTCTACCTGAGTTTGAAAGAATTTCTTATACTCTTTGGTAAGATGGAGCGAGCATAACATCTAAAAGTACCTTAGTCTTTTGAAACTTGTGATGAAATTATGGTCCCATGAAGCTACTTTTTATAATGATGTATGATGCAGAATCACCAATATGGTGACCTAATTTGTTGTGTGTGTGTTTTAATACCAGCAGGGAATGTATTTTCTCTATAGGGATAGTTTTAAGTTATTCACAAATCAGGTGGCGCCCAGAGGCACATAGGTTCAGATAACTCTTTCTAGCAGTGTAAGCAGCAAGCTGGCATAGAGTGAACACAGACAAAAGCAGAGATGGCACCCGATTGGCTTGAGTTAGACATTTGCCTTAATTTGATATTTTCTGATCACTTTTTGTGCAATACTGGCTTTAGTTCCACTATGGGGATAGCTTGAAGTCTAGCTTGTTATGCATTATAAGATATGGTCAGGGAGAAAAATGGTATTCAAATGAAAAATTCAGATTTATGAAAATATAGTAATTGACAAACCATGTGGCAACCTTGATAATAATGGCTGATTGGCATAATGTAAGAGAGAACATACAATGATGTAAAGAGATCACATTTAAAATCCATGCTGCAAGATGGAAATAAAAGGAAACAATGCTAAGCTAGCAGCATTACAGATTCAGGGAGTATATATTTTTCATTTGTTATTCAATTCCCAAAGGCAAAGGAAAAAGTGAATATAAAAGAAATTGATAAATCTATTATTGAGTTATTATTGAGTTTTCATGCTTGTCCCAGTAATTATCAGATTATTCACACAAAATATAATAAGGATATTAAAAATTAAACAGCACAATTATAGAAGTTTACTGGTTGACAAATACTAACTTCATATTATATGTTCTTTTGCACAAAATGTTGAAAAATACTTGCTGTATTGGACCATAATGCAAGTTTTAAACATTTGCAAAGAAGGGATATCATTATATGTTAGTACAATAAAATGCAAAACTATAATGATTCAAAAATTATTCCAAGGGCAAAATACTACTGTAAATGAATGCATTCACCTGACTCAATGATGATATCAAAATGAAAATTAATTAAAAATATGTGCATGCCATGACAATGGAAAAACAGCCTATCCAAATCTGATCAAACAAAAAGAGGACAAGTGAAATAGATACTGCTCAGTGATGATCAGTAAATCATACGATCAATAAATACACGAAAAAAATTTCAGCATCTCTGATCAATAGAGGGAGGCAAATTAAAATAGCGAGGTTGCATCTTTTTCTAGAAAGTATGACTATGATCAGAAAATCATATAACAGGAAATTCTGGGGCAGGGGATATAACTCAGTGGCACAGCGCCTGCCTGGCAAGCGCAGGTCATGAGTTTGATTCGTGGTACCAAATTAAATAAATCCTTCCAGAAAACCTTTAAACTCATGATTAAAGGAAACTATGTTTTTTTGTGAATGCATAAAACAGAGAAAATAAAATAATGCATATTAAAATCAAGCACTTAGTTTTAAAAACTTTGAAAAAGCTCAGTAAAGAAACAAAAATTTATGAATGGCAATCAATGAAACATAACTGAGCAGAAAGAAAATATTAAGAACCCAGAATCAGTGAGTTGAAAGGACAGAAAAGTTATTGGTAGAAAAAAAAGAAATAAAATAAATAAAAATAGTGAGAAAACATAGGGAAATTCATTGGACACATAAAGATTTCAGCAACTGAAAGAACATTAAAATGAATATATTAATAAGTGAAACTTTAGTTATAACTAATAGATTTTTAAAAGTAAACTTTTTCAAAACTCTAACAAATATAAGTAGTTATTACTCTTTAGTCATTAAATATTTTAAATATATAAAGGAAATTCTTCCCTGAGTATATGCCTGTCTCAAAGTGAATTACAACAAAATTTTGTAAAACAATCACAGTATTGAAAAGTTGTCTACCTTTTCAGAAAAAGAGGCAACTATTTTTCTACTAATTTGTAACTAAAACATAATTTTATTATGACAACATTCCAAGTAAATTAATGAACTTTCATGTATCACTATAAATATAATTATGACAGATACAATATTTATAAACCAAATAAAAATTTTTAAATTAAATAATCAAAATTTATCTGGGAAATCCAAAGGACTTGAGAAAGTCCTTCATCATTTTTAATAATAATACCATTAATAATAATAGCAAGAATGTTTCTGTTTGCAGCATACATTTGGAATAGATTAAAATATTTGCTGTGTACAATGCCTGTATAAAGTTGTATCTCTTTGCACTACAATTAGTAAAGTGAAGTTTAAAAATTATACCACTTCATACCACATTACAAATTAAGACAAGGAATAAATGCTGTCCTTGTAACGATTGAATTATACTTCTAAGTGAAAACTCTTACAGTTTAGGTCCTATTCTTCAATTAATTTTTTTCCTGTTGGTAATTCACTGCTGTAAAAATTGGTAAATTCAAATATAAGTTATAAAGCACCAATTAAAAACTGATATTTGCCTCACAAATCTTTGATATTTTCTGATGACTATAAATTTTAAAAACAGACAGGAGTAAGCACATTTGCTCCTGAGTTCTAAGTTCAACTCAGTGTCCGGGAGTGACACGTGTTCTGGTACCACGGTGAGGCCCACATCACTGAGCACGTTATTCCTAGACCCAGGTCTGGTCACCTAACACTTTCTGTCAGCGTCCTTGAACGAATGTTTACAGATGTTAATTACCGGCTCACTTTTCTGGTCTGTGTAAAACGGTGACTTTATTGACGTGTCCTATTGTCGGGTTCCTGTGGTGGTGACAGTTCACTGAGTCGCTGTTAGGAGGACTTGCTCCCCCTCAGTACCACACTGCTGGCCTCTGTCTCCCGCTTTATCCTCTGCGTTGACAGCTTAAGCTGGGAAACACTTCTAAAGGCGGATTTTATGTGACATTGACAAGTACTTCGTGCATCTCTACAATGAAGGCAGTTGTCAGAATTTTGGGACATTTTCTAAGCCTGAATTTTATGAGCTTATGACTAGATAAGTTGGAAATTCATTTTTTCATTGTTATCTATATCTTAAATGCTAGTACATTTTCTGAAACATCTGTATCTGTCAGAATCTACTTATTTCTAGATTAGAACTCATGAATCATTTATATAAAATAACTTTTTCAAGAATTATTGTTAAAATAAACTTCCATATTCAAAGTCTACATCTTCTTTTATGTATGTGCCAGTAATTTTCAGAAATTTGTCACAAGATTTAGCACCCACAAGTAGTACTCTATTAATATATTTTGCATTTTGATTGTTACATTGTTCTTTAAAACTCATTTATGCATATTTTTGTGGCTCATATTGTGTGATTTTATATATATGCTGAGACAATTAGATCATTATGCTGTTGCCTTGCAGCATTTATTTCAAACTTTTTAACAAAAAATATTTAAACTTTAATTAAGGATAGAACTCTCATTTCATGCATTTCTTGGGCCACATACATTACTAAAATTATTACAATTGCATTTAGGCTGTGTTTATAGCCATTGCAGATGAAAATGATTGGGTCCTTTCTGTTTAACTTTACAGTGGTTGGTTGTTTTGAGGTACATTGGCAGAATTTGGGGGGGGGAACGTGGTATGTTTAGAATAGAATACTTTATTTAAACGATTTCTGAAATACATTCTCTAGTGTTCAGCAATTTTTTTCTATGTCAAATGTTGGGATTTTTTGTTGCATATATATTTATATGCATATAATATGCATATATGCGTGCAGGAAGACTAGTCACGTGAATGTTTCAACTGCATCTAACAGCAGACCTCTGGTCAATCCGAGTAGCCATGAAAACTTCAACAGTATAGTTCTCTGAGGAAACATATTTCCCTGTTTTTAAGAAAGGTATATTTTAAGGACTTTCCTTAAAAAATTAAAAAGGCATGCATGCATGAAATTTGAAATCAGTTCCTAAGTAGAGTAAATTCAAAAGAGTTTTTCTGTGCTTAAGCCAGAAAAATTGAATAACAGAGTCTTCATGTACGCCTATAGAATTTTTTCTCTGTTCTTTTGCTTTTTGCATTTGGAGTGAACTCAGGTATTATATTTAAAAAATCAGTATATAACACTAATGTATGACATAGCACATCAATTTTATTAAGTATTTAACTTTGTATGTTGTTAATAAGATACCATGTGGAAAACCCTTAGCTCTTTTAACTATCAAAACTGAGATAATTTTAAATTAAATTTATGTCAATTTTTATATTATGAAACAAACTGATTAACTTAAAGAAGATATATCTGTCTTAGAATTACTTTTCAACTAAAATTTTAAGGTTACCTCGTACACCAAAGAGAATACCATTGTACTTGTTTAAATGTATGACACAAGCATTTTTTTCCTAAGAACTACAGTAATAAAACATCTTGCAAAATAAAACTTTAAAGTAACACACATTTATTTAACAAGACCATCAAAATATCCCTGATGATTATTTATAAATATTAACTATCAATTTGAATCTTACTTTTCCTTTTTGAAAAGCAGACTAAATTTGTGGCTTTATATGTTTCAAAATAATCTAAGTTGTATTTATTAATAAGCTTATGGATACATCCAGGGAGCATGAGGTACAGTGAGAAGAAATGAAGAACTAAAAAGAAAACTGTTAAGAGTTTTATCTTACCAAGCTCTTGTAAAAACAGAAAATGTTTAGGACAAGAGAAGTAAATCATTACTCTGAAAATCAGTCAGAAAATACTAAAGATGGAAAACTGGAAATTACTTAGGTATCTGCCAGATGTTTAAATTTTAAAATAAACATATTAACTTTCCAAAAAGGTTGATGGAACAATGAATGAAAATCTTATTTTCTGATGAAAGGGGAGATGTGACTTGTAAAACAGGAAACCTCACTATGTCATCTAAGGACAAGACACTATCATACAATTCAACAGAAAAGCAGACATACATTCTAGTCCTTTGAAAATATTTTTCAGAGATATCGTAAGTAAAATTTAGCCATCTGATTGACTATCAACTTTAGAGTTCACAATGAATGTAAACAAAATGTATTCATTAATATTACTTTTCTAAGAGAAGTTTTCTTACTAAGAAAACAAATTTGTCATAAATGATTTCCTTTAGAGATTAAGTTTAAAATAATGTTGATAAAAGTGGAAAGCATGCTTCAGTAAAAATTAAACGAAACCAGTAATCATAATACAACATGAATTACAACCGAGTTTACCAAATAGAACAAGGTCAATTTGAAGGAAAAAAAATTGCAAAAGCATTAAAGTTACTTAAAATGTAACTGTGAGATGAAGATAAATATAATTCCACAGACATGAAAACATAGTTCAGATGAACTAAATGACTTGCCTTCTATTGCCACTCTTCGAAATTATATTTGGGGATAAAAGTGAGCTTGTAAATATATTATAATGGTAAAAATTATAGTAGAGAAAATAGAAATGCACACAGGAAAGTGACAGTGATTTAGGAATGTATGTTAAATGTGTTTATTTTTGGAAGAAGCCAAAGCAGGAGGTAAATTAGACTCTACCTGCCTATATGTGTGTACTTGTGTGTGTATAACTGTGTGACTGGGTATATGTGTATATGTGTATATGTTTGTGGTGGCAACAGAGGATAGAGTGGTCACATAGTCCTTAAATATTTATATTTATTTAACAAATTTGAAATTTTTGTCCTTGTTTTTATTCAGTTGTTTTTTTAAGCAACGAATGTGCATAGGATGTAATTTAACTTCTCAGTTCATAAGCACTTTGGAATCTACTTGAAGTATTTCATGCTTTTGAGAAAAAAAAATGGTCAAATCACTCTGGTTTATCCATCCTGCCTTCTCCTAATCAGAGTCAAAAGCCAGACCTGTCCCCTATCCAGAGACAGGCTGTACTGCTCTCTGACGGAAGAAGAAAATAAACAATATGAAGTGTGAGCATTTTAGCTCAAAAACAGATATTACAGAACGAAATCAGGTAAAAAGGAATGATAGGAACATCTCTGGAGACGTGGAGTTGATGGATACAAAAAATTTCTTGCTGACAAAGTCAGTTTTGACCCATGAAGGCAAGACAGGAAGGGGTGAGCCCTGTGCACATACGGTGTCATATTCTGAAACACATTCTCCTCTGTTACTTCGTGAAAACCTGTGCTTTTATTTATGTTTGTTTGCATTTGTTTTGTTTTTTGATTCTTACTGTCTTTGACCATTTCTTCTTAATATATTTATATTTCTTCTCACCTCCTCTACTAAATATTATTCTCAGTATATAGAGAGAGGAATTTAGGTTTTAACTGCAATATTCTTAGTTGAATTTTTCTGTTGTAAAATTTAAATAAGAGAAAATTGCTTAAGATTTTTATAAGAAACATATCACTTCCTGCAGTGAATGTATTCTAGTTCAAAACAAAATCCTGTTCTATAGCTTGTTTCTTTTCCTTGTTCTTTAATTTTTCAAAGGGAGAACTACATAGAGGGCATTTAAAGCTTAACATATTAATTAAGAGGAAGATACGATTTATTTGTTGGGATTTTTAAAGATTTATAATGGCCATACTTATTATAATTTGTGTTCCCCATGGTAGGAAATGTCAGTATAGACACTGTGGAAAATAGTATGAATATATCTTCCAAATTAAAAAGAGTTCTACCATATGGCAACCAATTGCACTACTGGGAATATCCCCAAAGGAGATGAGGTCTTTATATTGAAAAGATACTTCACCTCCATGTTCACTGCAGCACTATTTAGCGTAGCCAATATATGAGATCAACTCAGAGGCCTTTCGGTGGATGACTGGATGAAGACCACGTGGTATATTTCCAGAGCATTATACCATTCAGCCATGACAAAGAAAGCTGTCCCTTGCAGCAACACGGATGGAACTGGCGAACCTTATGTGAAGTGAAACAAACCAGAAACAGAAAGGAAAGTAGCACTATGCTTATTCAATCACTGAATAATATAAGTCAAGCTTAAGGAACTAGGGGAGGAATAGTGGCTGCCAGAGTAGGGGAAGGGTGGCAGGAGATGAGACATAAATGAAGTAGGTTTTCTAGGTGGCAGAAAGGGCTTTAGAGGGTCAGGAGCAGGATCCAGGGTGCAAGCAGGTGAAGAGGATGTGACCAAGCATTGTATACGCATGAATACGATTAGCACAGTGAATTCAGTTAATCAGTATTATTAATATGGGTTGGTAATTATAATGGTAATTTATAACCTAAGTCATACAGAAAATAAAGAATTTGTGATCCACCATTGGTTACCATATATACATATTTTAAGTTTCTCTTTCTCTCTCTCCCTCTCTCTCTCTCTGTCTGTCTCTCTCTCCCTCTCTCTCTCTCTCTCTCTCTCTCTCTGCATACTCTTCTTAATGTGCACTACACACATATTTTACAATTGCTTTCTCTTGATCACTAGAGATAACAGGTTATTAATAACTTGCATCATGCTCTGGCTTTGCGTCTACAACTATGTCAGAGAAGTGGGGCAGATCAAACTTCTGTAGGAGTCAGTTCTTCACCGGTAAAATTTGGAACATAATCTCAAAGCTATCTGGGCACACTGAACCAAAAACCAAACAAAAGTAAGGCTCCACTATTTTAGTATTTATTAGCAGAAAACAATATGCACTTTAAAGGTTTTCTGCCTCAATATTGTTTATATTTTTTCAAACAATAGTAAATGTTCTCCCAAAACAGGTAATCATAAAAATCTTACAAATAATTGGACCCAACTTCTTGAGTGATATTTAAAAAAAAAAAAAGATTTGTCATCATAAAAAACAAAGTATAATACTTACAAGATATACCATGTTTTACCTAAAATCAGATGAAAAATAAGTTTAATGGTATGTTTATGAGTTAAAATTTACACGTGTGTGTTAGAAAATGAACTTCTAAAATTCTTTTACTTTCACAATAAGATGATATGTTATAATTCAAACCAAAGGAGGGAGCCAAATTCACTATTTAGTATGTCTTTTCTTTAGGTTATTCATACCATCAGTGCCACTGATAAAGATGATTTTGCCAATGGACCAAGATTTCACTTCTATCTTGATGAACGGCTGCCTATGAATCCGAACTTTACCCTTAAGGACAACGAAGGTGAACACGAATATCTATTTTTTTTAACCCATAAGATTTCTGCTCCAACTTGGTTTTGAATAGGATGATTAGTTTTGCTTTATACTTATAACTCACTAACAGCTTACAAATCAGTATTCAGCTTACAAATCAGTTTGTTTTTAATGTGTTACGATCTGTGAATAGCTTGTATTTAACATGGAGCCATATGCACAGATAACATCCATTGAATTTATTCCGAAGCACTCCCTTAAACAAGAAATGTACATGTAATATGCTCTTGGCAAGTTTTAAGAGAAAGTTTAGCTGACAAATGTTTATAAGAGCTGCTGCAAATGCTAGAAGGTAAAAATACTTAAATGAGACAAAAACAAAAATTATGTCCTAGAGACAGTTAGGAAAGGAAATGCAATGTTAGAAATCATCTCATATTAGGAAGACTATCAAAATACGCTGTACAAATTATGTTTCCTCTCATTACTGTGAGTATTTGCAGAAGTGTGTGTAGAAAACTACTTACAGATACATAATATTATGGAAATTTTTAACACTTTTGTTTTAGCAATGTGTATTTCAAAGGGGAAATAGCACCTCAGTAACTTAGTAACAGTGGAAGTGCTAACTTTATTTAGATACCATGTTTGATAGATTCCTCAAGATTGTTTCAAAGTCATTTTTATTCCATGGGGAAATAGCAAAAAAGTATATGAAATTTTCTAACTAGCATAAGATTTCTTCCTCTCCAAACTTTCATATTTATCTGAGTATGTTATTCAGTAGGATTGAACCCTTGCCTCTGGAGTTTATATTGGAAACAAACGCACACACGTATTGGCATATGCACTTAGTTACCTTCCTAATACAAATAATTTTTTTCTCATTTTCCCTAAATCTCTTTAAATGAGCACAACAAGTACACTAAACAGTACATGAATCCACACCAGGTTATTACGAACCTTCTAAACTTAGCAGTCTCTCTCGATTTAAGTGACACTATGGTCTGCCCTAATTAGCAGAATATGTATACACACATGTGTCTGGGCATGACAAATTTCATTCAAACAACTTTTACATTTGCTTACATTGAACATACTATCTCACAATACAAATATAGTTTGCCAAAAATGTATGGATCAGGACAAGAAAAACTAGTACATACATTGTAATACTGAATTTATTAAGACATCGTGAGATTAGTACAAGTTAGGTTTGGCTTCTACCCTGACAAGAGATGCTCAGAGGGTTGGCATGAACTCCTGGACAGTTTTTAGTACGATGAAGTGCTGCAGTGGATATATGCTTTTTGATGTACCATGTTTATTCAGCGTAAGTAAATATATGAAACAATGAGCAAAAATCATTTTGACAAGATGGTGCACATTTGTAATCATAGCACTCTGAGGGCAGAGGAGGGAAGATTGTAAATTCTCAGCCAGTTGCCATAGTGAATTCCAGGTTAGGTGACCTCCATGGTGAGTTTCTGTCTTAAACTAACAGAGACCAACAAAAATCATTTCCCTCTTAATCTACATTTCAAACAATTTTCTGATTTGGAGTAGCATTTAACTTTCTTAGTAAGATCAAAGCATATGAAGTTATATTTCACTTGAATGCTTTTATTCTAGTAAGTTTTACTCTACATTTTAAAAATTTCATTTTGAAGATGTCTCAGTGAAAAGTTAATTTGATATTAAAATACATATTAAGTTTAAACTACTTAAACTGCATAGCTTGTGACTCTGAAAATGCTTTCAGAAAACAGTAGAATTTTATTGCTGTTGAAACCCACATTACTATCAAAGTCTTTCCTATAATATTATTGTATCTGGAATTTACGAATTCAATTAATGATTTTATTGAATATCTTAATTCAGTGACACCAAATACCACTGTCAGAATTTACATGTAAAGAGTTTTTCTTAAAATACACACACATTTTCAAAGGCTACGTGTATATGTTTGTCAGCACTTACACTCATGAAAATGAATTCTTAAATCAGTGAAACTCTTTCAAGTGTGGGAAACCCATGGAGTGTTAGTTACATGGTGTTAAACATGTTAAAATATATGTCTAGGACTATTTTTCAACTTTCAAGTTTTAAAGAAATTATAAATAACATAAATTTAGAACATCCAATTTTAGAAGAAGCAGCATACAGATGAAAACATACTGAAGCATAAGTCTCGGTTGTACTGTAAAAGTTCAGACCTTTTAACCTCTGCGGCCTGAGCCTCAGCTTTTGCATCCATGAATCATAATTAAATATCTCAACTGGGTAGTTTTAGGAAAGTTACTGATATATAAAGATATTAAAATCAGATGAGTGGTGTCGATATAAATTAAGAGCTGAAATAAAAAATCCAGGACTACTGGACATAGGGTGCTTGAATCTCACAGTTTATGAGTTAATAGAGTTTTACATGGACCCAGAACATATAGAAAGAACATCTAGAACAACAACAAAAAAGATTAAACCATTATTTTTGTGATGCTACTGTTTGCATAGAAGTGCATATTCAGGGACTCAGAGGGAAGTGGAAGTGACCTCTATGGGCTGGAAGATATATGAAAGCCATTAGCTCAATGGAAAATTCCAAAGAGCTTTATGGCAAAGCATGAGTGCAGGCAAACAGATTGCCCCAAAAGCTAGAGAAATAATTGCACATTGTTATGCCTAAAATTAAAAAATGTGAAAGTCAGTAAGTAAAGAAATTTTATAAAATAAATTCACTCTGAATAATTAAAATATGAGTACAGCCAGGGATTTACCTCAGCAGCGTAAGTGCCTGCCTGGCAAGCATGAGGTTGAGAATTCGATCCCCAGTACCAAAAAAGAAGTAAATATGAAGACAAAAATTTCTCTAACATAGATGTTTCACATTCCTAAATTTTAAAAAAAAATCCACTACCATCTTTTGAAAAAGAGCAAGGTGTTCACTACATAAACTGAGACAACCATAAAACTAAAGAAAATTATATGGAAATAATTGGAAAATTCTTATTGCAATAAGACTGCAATTATTGCATATATAGAAAAACACCAGAGGTATATAGAAAAAATATATAGAAATTAATTGTGTATTGATATATATGCAGAAATGATATATATTTGCATATGCGTGTATATGTATCTATTCAAATCATATTTAGTTTATGTATAAAACTTTTAAATATGCAGAAACTATAGTGAAGTATATATTTGATAAATTGAAATATGTAGTTGAAAATGATACACCTCAAATTCATAATGGTTAGATATGAGAAGAAATAAGAAAAACTGAGATCAGGTGGATAATAAAGTCTATACATATGTTTATTTTCAAAAAGATCAAAACAAACTTGGCCAATAACATGTATAAAGTTTGAATAGCAATATTTTAATTTCAATGGCAGTGAATTAGCTAAAATAAGTTTAGTAGATGACCTACCACAAAATAGAAAATCACTTATTCAATCAACTAGTGTGAATTTAAACATCATTTATGTCAATTTTGATGATTAATGATCATCTCTTCACAAGTGTAATCAGGATCTATTTCTTTCTTTCAAAGACATCTACTGTGACGAACAACCACTTGTTCAATTGGTACCAAAAGGCAACAGGGTTGCTCACAACTGTAATCCCAGCTACACTGGAGACAAATGCCAAAGTTCAGGTTCAAGTCTAGCCTGGATAATACATGAACCCTTGTCTCAAAATAAAAAATAAAAAAAAAATAGAAAAGAAATGTTAAGAGCTGTGGTCGTATATTAATGGTAGAGTTCTTCTCTACCAGGTGTGAGAACCTGGGGTTCCAAAACAAACACTGCAAAGCAAAGAAAAATAATATAGTACAAAATACAATTTCAGTATACGATTAGGGCAAGAAAATTATGTTCCTATCCGTGGAATGAAAAGTTAGTAAACAGTCAAGATCATTTCCTAGAGAGACTGAGGTGGATCAATAAGGTGGCACTTAACAGGAACAAAGAGAAATGGCTACAGATAAATACTTGGCAGATAGTTGAGCAAAGCTAAAGAATTTAAATTGAGGAAGAATGTGAAAGTGAGATCAAAGCGCTGAATGCATGACACAAACATAGCTATAGAAAATGAATATCAAATTAAGGGGAGAAACACAATCTGTCATCACTTTCACAGTTTCTTAGATCACAGAATCAGTTTCCTTTTTGTCTCTGTTTTTATCATAAATGCAATGGAGGACAAGGAAACTAATGAAAGTATAAAATTTCTGAAAGTTTCTTAGTTACAACATGGATGTTGGATTACAAATGGGAAAGAGCATCAAAACCATTGTGCAATACTTTAAGATTCTGGAAAACTTTCTCTGTTGTGAACAATGAGATCAGAATTGCTTTAGATTTGTAAAGCCTCCCCATGGAGGTGCTTGTGTGAGAAGACAGCTCTCCAAGGTGCTCCCTTAAGCCTTCCCATTTTATATGCAAGACCATTAACTTCCTTTCTGTTTTGGGTAATCTCTTCAAAAATGTTTGTATAATAATAAGTTCTGAAAGAGATACTATCTCATTTCAAAGTAATTGGCATATTTATTTCCTAAATAGCTTAATAGAATGATGACTCTATTTGAAGCACATTTGTTGATTCCAAATTCCTGACAATGGATCCTAGCTTTCCAAACTGAATTTCCTTACCTGGTAACCAAAATTGCTGGGTGCCAATTGTGGGGCTCTTCTACATAACTATTCTCATTGTGAAATATTAGGACACTATTTTGAATGAGAGTTCATATTGCTTTCTGTAAGTCAGTTGAAACATTCTTTTTTCTGACTCAGAAGCATGGTCTACCTTGAGTATTCATGTATTAGGCAAGCTAAAGTCCTAGTATGTAAAAATGGTCATATCTTAAACACAACCTTTCACATCCCTGATATATCAATGAACTAACTGCTACCAGAAACCACTATAAACCACGTAACTATTAAGATTTATTAAGGAGTGGATACTAAACTCATACCAGAGAAACGTACCTTATCTATTGGGTCTTAGCTCTTATATGTGTCCTAATGAGATTCTGTTATTTAATAGTTAGAAAACTGGCCATGTAACCAAATTTAAAACAAAAGTCCATCCACCTCTCTTTTTTTTCTCTTTTCCCAGATCTCTTTTTCTCTCCATGAGAACTTCCCTGTCATATGTCTTATGCCCCCTTAATTTGGAACTTGCTAATTAATATGACCATTGCAAAGTGAATGTCTAATTGAATTTCCCATCTTGTTTACTAAAACGTTACTTTAGTTTGGTTCTAGTTTTACTATGCACTCTGACATATTGTTTAGGGGGAAAAAATGGAGCTGATGATCTAGGTAAGAAAGCCACAATCTTACTAAAGCTTTTTGAAATTCATTCAAATGCAAATGTGATCCATACAGTCTCTGTTTGGGATGACAGCCATGGTTTTCCTTTTATAGCCAAATTAGACAGCTGTGCAATTCTTTGTTTTTGTTTCTATTTTCTTTAACCCATTAATCTTGTAATTTTACACTTCTGGTCACTTACACTGATTCCTGGAATAGAGGCCAGTTTCTCCAGTGGGAGTGAGGGGAGGCAGGACTCTAGTACACGGCCTTGTCTCTTGAAATGTCCAGCTGGGTGTAGGTAAGTGTCAGACACAGCCTGGAAGAATAGATGCCTTCATCTTTTTTGAGCTGCTTTGACAAAATGCCTGAGACTGGGCGATAATAAAGAACAAATATTTATTTCCTAAAGTTCCGGAGGCAGACAAATCAAGATCATTTTCTGTCTGGTTAGAGGCTGATCTCTGCTTCCAAGATGAAAACTTAACCTCTGCTTTATCTGGAGGGGATAAATACTAACCATCCCTGGGCAGGAGGCAGAGAAGAGAAAACTCACTTCCCTAAGTATTTACTGTGACCTTTATCCATTCATGAATGATGGATTCACTCCGCTCATAATGTGTCAATGCTATCAATTGGTGATCCATTTTCTAACACCTGTATTTTGGAGCAGGCAAACCCACAGTAGTAGGAGAGAATAAAAACATAAGAGATTTTCTGTAGAAATTCTGTATTTACTATTTCCTCTGATAAGCACTGACAAGTGGTATTATCACTTTAACCCAATCTGAGTCATAGCTGAAACTCAGTTTTGATCTGCAATTTTCTTTCTCAATTCTGCTCTGTTCTGTTTGCTGCTAGTACAGCACATTCTGGGACATTTCACTGCATGCCTGCTTGCATATGTGCCATGGTCCTTCACATGAATCATTATCTGTTCAGCACCAAGATAGGAACAAGAAGTTCCTCTTGACTGCTGGGCACTACAACTTTAGGGATTCAGCTTTAAAAAAATTCTCACTTATCTTCCTATTTAATTTATCAACATTAAAAAAATGTCTTTAGGTAAAATCAACCATGTTTTTAAATTTGAGGCCTCTCAGTTTCCAATTAGATTTCAAGCCAAAGGAAACTTCCCAAATCTCTCTAGTTTGTCTCAATTATACAAGTCCAGCGTCATTTTAACCCCTAATATAAGCAGATGCCTACAGAATAAAGATCTCCTGTAAGGAACCATTCATTGAGTACATTCTCCTTCTTTGGGATTGTAATGCTTCTGCCTTGCTTCAGCAGTTTCATAAGGCCACTAAACAGTTATTTTCCCATGATTTTCAGATTTTCTTTCTTACTACTGGAATGTTTGTCAGTTGAAAAGTTGTCTCTTTTCATTTAAACTTGCTTTCTGTTCAGAAGTCAGGGACATTTGGGAACAATTCATTAAGTGTTTTGTACATAAATTAGATGTAGAAAAGCAATTGTTCAATGATAATCTAATTATCATCAAGGTGATGGCTATCTGGATGTTCCTTTGTTGTTTTAGATTCAATTAAAATTGGTTTAGAAACCCATCCCAATACTGGAGCAATATCCAGATCTTCTCCAATATTACTGAGAATAAAGGAAGGTTACCATATTACTGAAAATAAAGGAAGGTTACAATATTACTGAGAATAAAGGAAGGTTATTGACCCCTCTGTGTGTCAAGTTACCATTGCAACAACAGCAACAAAAGTCACGGGTTTTCTAACCACTTTTGCCTCTCTCACCTTACGTGCTTGGTCCAGTTCCCCGTTCTCCCAAAGTACTCAGTATAGAGTAAAAACTGTCGCAGCAGATTTGGGTGAACAAATTCACAGAATCAATAAACTTCAGAAACTATCTCGAAGACCTGTCAGCTTAATTAGAGCATAAAGTTCAGTATCAAACTCACTTGCCTACAATAGCATTACTGTAATAAATGTGCATCTAAATAAAATTGTCAATGAATGTGTCTATGAGGTTTCTGCTAAAGCAGAGACTATGAGATTTGCGAGATGATGTCCAGGGACTGGCTCATCTCTATCACGGCTTTCTGAGTCAGAAGAAGCCGTAATAATCGAGCACAAGCAGCTTCTGTAAGTGAGGATAACAAGACCTGAGAAAGGTCGGGTGGACGCATGATGGAGACAGCATGTGTGCACCTTCCATATCATAAAGAGAAAAAGAGAAAAACTACTGTGACAATAGCATGAGAAATCTTGTGCTGACAAAGTTTTGCAAATTTTAAAAGTTCAGTAAAATGATAAAATTTGATTGGACATTGTTGAAAATTGAATCAGTAATCACAAAAATTATGAACACAATATTGAAGAATGTTTCAGAGTTTTACATGAGAGAGAAGTCATTTCTCTTTGAAACCAGTTGTTACCCTTACTGTGCCTCATAGTTGTCTTTTGTGAAATGCAGATAGGTTGAAAATTACTAGTATTTTACTTTTTAGCAAACAGAGATACAATCATAAAATTATTTTTTCTTTTTTTTATTTTAAAGAGAATAAAACAAAAGAGGGCAGAACATAGAAGATCAGAACAGGACAACATAGGCAACACAGTACTTTACATTAAGACAACCGGACATTAACAGTAGCTATCACAGTATCTCTTTGTCTGTATAGTTGAGCACAGTTTCAAATACAATAATATCAAACATAACAAAATAGTATAAAATGATTCAAACAGTTAAAGAATTACAGGGCATTCTGAAACGAATAACAGAGAATGATCAATGGGTACTATCATATCTCATTTTCGATAAAAAATTTTGTTTATACTATCATTCATTCTGTTTTGTTTGACTTTATTATGTGTGATGGTATGAACAGCTGTTTTGAAGAAAACAAAACATTATGACAGCTATTGCTGATTTAATATCGTCTTTCTTAGAAGTCCTAACATGCTGCTATTCTTCTATTACCATTGGCTCTACCTATCACATTGTGTCTTATTGGGATTTGAATACGTGTGATAGTTTAAACAATCATAAAAATTTGAAACAACATGAAATATTGGAAGTCATACAGGGCCCATCGATGATAATTAAAAAGTAAGTGAAAACATATTAACACATCAATTGAATTCTTTACTCTGAATTATAATTTTGTTTAAGATTTCAAGAATACTCATATTTCCCAGACAAATCTTTTAACTTGACAGTTGATTAAACAGTTTTACAGATTTCTAGATATTAGACTTAAATTGTATAGATTTTGAATTTTAATTTTAAGATTTGAAGAATACTCATATTTCCCAGACAAATCTTTTAACTTGACAGTTCATTAAATAGTTTTACAGATTTCTAGATATTAGACTTAAATTGTATAGATTTTGAATGAAGTCAAAGTGCTCCATGTCAAACTATAACCAAATAATAGATAAAGGTTTTAGTGATATTCGAAAGAAAAAAGAAATGCAAGAGTGAGATGTCTTCCTGCCTAAGCTACCATTCACTTGTTAATTAAGGAAGGACATTTTAAAACACCAAATATTCAGAAGTATAGCAACTATGCATCAACGATAAAAAGATTCGATTACTACAACATATGTAGATAAATGGAAATATAAAATAAGTATTATCAAAGGTAAAGACCAAGGTTTAAATAATCAATGTATGATTAAACATCCAGCAAAAACAATGAACTGCATGTAGTTATTAATCACAACCAAAAACAATGATACCAATACAGGAGAAAACATTCCACTTCACCAAAATACTTACCAAGTACACGTCAATTGTCCTCAATAACTCATTGTTTACTTACTGGATCTAATTCAAAATGAAGAAAATACTTTAACATGTGCTGGAGCCCACACAAAACCCTCCAAGTGACAGTTCCCATAGGCTGTTAAGCAAGTGACTCTCCAACTCACACATTGGTGCATTAAGATTTGGCATCACACTTCCTGAAATTCTCATATAAAAGGAGAAGGAGAAGGAGGAGAAGGAGAAGGAAGGGTGGGATGAAATGATGAAGAAGAAGGGGCAAGGAAGAAGAAGAGGAAGAAGAAGAGGAAAAAGAAGAGAACATAATGTTTGTCTTCTAAGAAATTCTGTAGTCAGTTCTTACTATGGATCGTCACATGCTGCTTTATCTTTGAAGTGATTGGTACACTCTGCTACAGAGTATGGGGCAGTAATCTGAACTGTCCTCTGTCTGAATCTGAGGAATTAACACATATATCTCTTGCTTTCATGGAGCTTTCTGTCTAGTTGGGAAAATAAGGACACCATGAAATGTAATTTTAGTTATAGGCATAAATGTGAGTAATTTTTTTTAAATCACTAAAGATTTATTTGTAGTTTGAAAACTAGAACACGGTTTTACTTCAAAGTTAAGAATCCATTTCACCAGTTATTAGAGTTAATCCAGGATTAGTTTTAAAGTGGATGAAGGAATAAGAAAGCATAGAAGAGGTGCAGGGGCTGTAATTCATTGTCAAAGCCCTGCGTGAAAGACATTAGGTTCCATCCCGAGCGCTGTTCAGGGAGAAAAAAGCATGCAGGTTAGAAATGTACCATTTGTCATGTTGTCAGAGTTAGAAAATTCTGTCGCTATGGTTAAGTAAAATAAATCAGGTATATAAGCTTAAATATCACATAGTGTTTTATTTTTTAAATATAAGAAACTGAAAATGTAAAGAGAATAATGACAGGCAGATAATAGGAAACAAGGACATAGATCATATGCAAAAAGGAAGGTGACCAAGAGATGTAGGGAGGAGGCACAAAGTGAGTGAAAAAGGAATTAAGATGTGCTCTGTACATGCATCAGTTCCCCACTAGTAATATAATCACTATGTCTGTAGACAAGTACTGATAAAACTGAAAAGAAGGAAGAGGAAGAGAGAAAGAAAGAGAAAGAGAGAAAGAGGAAGGAAGGAAGGAAGGAAGGAAGGAAGGAAGGAAGAGAAAGAAAGAAAGAAAGAAAGAAAGAAAGAAAGAAAGAAAGAAAGAAAGAAGAGAAAGAAAGAAAGAAGAAAAAGAAAAGAAAGAAAGAAAGAAAGAAAGAGAAGAAGGAAGGAAGGAAGGAAGGAAGGAAGGAAGGAAGGAAGGAAGGAAGGGAAAAAAGAAAGAGAAAGAAAGAAAAAAGAAAGAAAGAAAGAAAGAAAGAAAGAAAGAAAGAAAGAAAGAAAGAAAAAGAAACAAAGAAAATCTAGCTAGGAAAATGTAGCAACTGCCAAGAACACACTGTTGAGTTACTAGGTTACATTTTTGCTACAACATAAATAGAACATTCTTCCATTCATACTTGAGGTATTTCAGTGGCAAATTGTGTTGGGTAGAAAAAAAAAATTGATGCTCAGGAAAAAATTCTCACTATTGATCCAGAAATATATTCTCCTTATTAAAACTAATGACTGATTTTGAGAATAACTAAGGGGAAATTTGTTTTTGCAATGTATCCTATGAAATATACAAACAAATGAAGAATAAAATAAAAGATACTAGGGAGTAGGGAGATTTTTCTTATATGGGAAGGGATTAAGAGGTGCAGACAGATAACAATGGAAAAAAGAAAGGAAAATGGAATGGTATGTGTTACATACACATAGCAACTCCACGCAAGGGGTGTAAACCTTATGCATTGCAAACACATACTAATAAAACACACACTGAGAATATTTTTATATTGACCTTATACATAAATTAATATATTGGTAGTAATAAAATTTTATATAAAATTAAAAGTCAAAGCTTTGAAATTAATTTTTGTGTCACAGCAAGGAAAAGGGTGACATGTTTACTGATTAAAAGACAGTTTTTTATTCTATCACTTTCCATTTCAACTGGAAACTGGAAAATTAAAACTAAAATTTTAATTTTAGTAACAAAAAATTCCAAGTATAATTTCAACTCAATTTCACAGCAAGTGCTCCATAGTCATAGTATAACAAAATTTATGAATTTAAGGCTGAAACAAGGTTCTGGTCCTACAGTTATTTTGCCCATGCAATTTGCATTATGTAAGGGTGACATAATCCCCTACTTTAACATAATCGTTAGTCTGTCATGGTTAATCTATTCTCTTTCATGATTTATATTCCGGCACATGAGGGAATAGGATCTATTTAACACAGGGAGATTTGTGTCAGCAATTCCTGTGCTTAATTCTAACTGTAAGGTACATTTGTAAATCCTACAGATTTTAGTAGTAACAGAGATCACCGCTAATTGTGTGTACATTTCTATATCTCTGTCTTCTCAGAGCCCCAATCACATGCAACGTGTTGTTCCAATTTAAAAAGCCTTATCATGCTTTCTTGAAAATTTGCTGTCAAAAATACCAACCACTTATGCCTGTCTAGATACACTGATTTGATTTGTCTTTTCCATTCTCATAGATGCTAGCATTATTCAAAAAGGAATGCATTCAAGCAGCACGTATTTTTAAACAGTAGAAATGCACAAAATCATCATTTTTCATCACGTTTGCTGAAAGTCCTGTCTGCTGTCTGTGTTAGTCAGCCTTCCATGGCCGTGATACAATCCCTGAGAGAAGTCCCTCACCGCAGAAAAGATCGTTTAACTCAAGCCTCTGAGCTTCAGTATGTGTTCTTGGCCCTGATGTTTTGGTCTGTGGTGAAGCCAAACTTGCAGCTGGGCCTCAGTAGCTTAGCTATGGCAGCAGGTAAACACAGAGAGATTGGGGACAGGGCCCAGCCCCAGCAACCCTGCTGGGCACCCCGCTGACTTAACCATTTCCTCTAAGCCCCAACAAAGCCTCCTACAAAGTGTCCTCCATCTCCTAATAACACCACAGGCTGGTGACTAAGACTATAGCAGGTAGCTTTGGGGAGGTATTTTGACCCAAACTAGCTTTGGCCATTTTATCTCTTTGCTGTACTTCAAAACTTCGGTTTTTGTCTTCCCTGTACTGTTTTTTTATATTAAATTTATTCTAAAAATGAATATTATATTGTTCAGTTTCTGTAAAATGGTTACCAGATGACTTAAAAGACCACATCAGACAGTTACTGGTTTGGAGGTAAGAGCTATTTGGAGTGGTTTGGAAGGACAGGCAACTTTAAGATTACATTGCAAAAAGGTCTTAAGGGATGTTTTCTAAATTCATTAGTCAATGTTAAAAAGTATTTTCAGAGCCCTCTCCCGTTTCGTGATCCCTCCAAATGAAATGCAGGTACTTCATTTGATACGTTTTGAAATCATGGGGATTTTTAAAAAATAGTTATTTGATATTTCTTTTGCATCCTCAGGTTTGTGGCAGTCAATATCCCCATAGTTTATTTTTGTCCTTCCACCAAGAACTCACAGCTGGTGTTGTAATGTGCTTAATTTCTCTACAGAGTCTATCCATTTAAAATTCTGCTTTTATCCACAGGATTTGAAGAGAATGGTTAGTGATTTCTCCCATTCCTAAACAAATCTGTCCTGAGTTACAAATCAAGCCTCGGCATTCTCTAATGGAGGTGGCAGCCACCATAATCTGCTGAGTCACCTTTCCTCTGGGTGCAGGCGCTGCGACAGTGGTTTTCTGCTACCCTGGCTCCTTTTCTCTTTGCAG
>PVJX010008920.1:0-63254 GCA_004027295.1 Dolichotis patagonum
TAATGGCAGGGGAGTCATGTGAGCACACAGAAGTCCAGATAGAACTGCTGCCCAAACAATACATAAATGAAAAAAAATACGATGACCATGTAAAGTAAAAGGGCACAAGCCGAGCAGAGGCCACAGAAAGAATCTATTGTGGAAGACAGTGCACTAAAATAGGAAAACAAATGCTTTACTCTTAAAGACATTAAACAGATCATGAACGAAAGGAAAGAAGACAGGATGGAATAACACCCGCAGAACTAATAAATTGCCCAGTGAGGACAAGACTGGATGTAGCACAGTGGAGGGCCAGCTTCAGAAAGTCGCATATATTGTAGAAGAGAAAGACAAGGGAATGAAAACAATTAGCACATTAAAGAAATGGGTTTCAACATGCAAATCATTGAGATTGCTGAGGTAGAGAGCAAAATAAATTTTCCTAAAATAAAGAAGGAATTTCACTGGAAAAATAAAACCTGGAATACTCCTGACAATGATGTTTTCCAGTGAGCTGATTGCAGCAGATTAGAATTCAGGGAAAGGAAACCTTGTAAGCAGTAGGGAAAGAACAGTTTGTCCAACAAATAGTGTGACATCCTCTCAGTTATAGGCGGAAAGAAGAAATGAAGGGAGAGAGAGAATGAGAGAGGGAGGGAAGAAGGGAGGGAGGGACCCATAACAAAAATCAAGTCTATGCGTATTAGACTGTGCAACAGTAAAGATGTGGAGGCAGAAGCCTTCGTGATCTGGAGAGGCAAAATTTTAAAACATGACACAGAAAGAACTGACCATGAAGGAAAGCTGATACGCGATTTGTGCATTAACATTGCAGAGATAGAAATTTTGTTTCTGATCGTTCTTCCATCGGAAGCCTGTCTAGTGCGAACGCAGCTGGCCGAATTCAACAGTTTCATTTATCAGAAGATCTCAGTCCTCATGAAATACAGGAAAACACTTTCTCTCTTCAAGCAGGTATTTATGCCATGTTATTATGTCTTATTATTGGATATGATACACTTTGTTTCATTGTATTGCTATTTGTCAGAAAATTATTATGATAGTGTTAATAGACCCGGCTTACAAGATCATAAACTTGTACAGTTAAATCCACTTGTGCAGTTAAATCAGAAACAAACAAACTGATGCTGACTGGTAGGTTCATGATATAATAAACTTTCCTCTTCCTTCCATGGTCTTTACTTACCAAGAAAGAAATATAAAAGTTAGAAATAAAGAAAGAGAATATCAGCTTTATTACTGGATTTAAAGCTGGATTGGAGAGTACAGCTTGCTCTGTGGCTAGAATCGTGCTGCCTATAATTTTCTAGATCTTGGGAAACCCTCCTCCAAGGAGAACACAGAGGAAGATCCTGCCCAGGGGGGAATTTTCACACCGAAGCCAGTACAGCCATGCATGGAGACATTTCTCGGAAGAGTTACCGTCAACAGTCATGCAGTCTGTACACTTCGCAGGAGCATCTGGGCTTTGGGACAAATGGGGCTGCAGGCAGTCTCAGAGTGGCCAGCCTTGCTGGTGCCCTGCCACAGCCCCCAGGAAGGAAGGAGGAAGGCACAGCGTGTGCCGGAAGCAAACTAGGGAGATGCTAAGAGAGGAGAGGTACCAGGGCCAGAGGGCGAGTATGAGCAGTGGTGGGGTAGGAGAAGGCAGGCTTTCTTTATTCCCTCCCACTTCCTCCCGGAACATGAACAAGATGGTCTTTCATACACGTATGGAGACAGAAAAATGAAATCCGACGTCTCATTTACCATTTCTGCTTTCCCAAGAAAGCAGGAAATCCCAATTTCTGGGATTTCCTGTGCGAAACTTCTCCCATAAACCTAATTTAGTTGGATCTCAAAACTCTTTTTTTTTTTTTTTTGACTCTCCAAATCAAGGGTGACAGAAGTCAGAAGAGTGGTTGCCTCCTCGTGGGATTATCCGACAGTTAATGCCTAAGGAGGAGGATAACGGGCACCAGGAACAGCCTGTATCTTCCTCTGGGCGGGAGTGGCCACAGGGTTTATAGATTCACAGTGTCTTATCAAGCTGACACTCAAGGTGAACATGCAGAATATGGCTAGCTTGTTTTATACTTAAATACAAAAAGAAAAACAAGTGACAATGAAAAGCATAAGGAATCGTAAGAGTCTGAGTGTTCAGTACACGTGCTCTGATGGCCGTATGGCTCTGGGTGACTTTCTTGACCTCCTCACGCTTTAGTTTTGTTGGTGTGAAATGGTGATGATAGTCACGATATTAGCACTAGGAGGTGGCTGTGGGAATGAAATAAGGGCGTCTGTGAAGTCTCTAGCAGAGCGCTCGATCAGTGTCAGGGGCTTAGTGCCGTGGTACTATCCTTTGTGGTGTGTGGAAAACCTCTGACAGGACGGGTTCACTGTGACTGCAAGGAGACAGGAAAGGTGCATTTCTGGACTCAGGATTTAATGTCCAGCCAGCTGGAACTGTACTCGTGGTGCCTTCCACTTACTAGTTGTGTGTCTAACCCTCTTTGAACCTGTTCTCACCAGCAGAACTGGAAATCGTAGTACATTCCTGATTATAAGAATTAATTCAGATATTGTATGTAAACCCTTCATGAATTTATCAAGCATCATAATGTATTTATTGAGCATATGCTAAGTGCCAGGCATGTGTTGGCCACTGAGGATTACACGAGCTGGACAAACACAAACCCTGCTTTCTTGTATGTAGTAGGCTTTGCAATAACAGGTTGCCGTGGGATGGCGAGGCATGTGCAATACAGGACTGACCTAGAAGCCAGTAAAAGCCAACCGCCCCTTTCCTGGAACTGAGCCAGTGTTTCTTGAGGAGTGGGCTTGCCTGTAGCCGTCCCTATAGAGGCAGGTGCTGATGCGCCCCGAGGTGAGCACGGGAGCTGACTGTGCGGTCACCGGTCACCGTGCTAACTGACGCGCTCTGCCTTGTTGCTCTCTTTCCAGCCTGCTGCGCTGCCCTCACGGAGCTGGTGCTCAATGACACCAACGCCCACCAGGTGGTCCAGGTGAGCAGCCCAGCCTCCAAGGCGGGGTCCTCTCCTCCCGTCGTGGTCAACCAGCAGTTAGTACAGGTTTGGGGATCCTATCATGTGACTTTTAAACATTTTAATGTTTCTTACCGAAGAGCTCTAACTTATATTCTTGTCCTTCCTTCTTTAACTCACTTGTGATTTGTGGTTCATTTATGTTGATTTTTCTTTCCTCCACTGTGTGCAGTCTTTTTCATTTTCCTTATCTTTTTGTTGTTGTTGTTACTCTGAACCAGTTTAACTCTGGGCACAGGGGTACTATGAGTCAAGGAGAATGGTCATTTTATCTAAATCTATGCAGTTACTGAGTTAGAAGTGATAGAGACTAAAAAAAACATTTATTGCCAAGAAACTGATTTCACAAGTATAACTCATTGTCATAGCAAGAACAGGTTTTGCTTCAGATAAAGACTCAAGAGGAGTCACTGGCTCCAAAATGCCAGGGCAGCAGCTCTCTTGGAGAATAAGGGGTTTATAAGAGGCAGCTGGGGTAGCAGAGAACGAGGAAGCCAGAGATTTGGATCATGTATCTGGTATGGGTTTCTACTCCAAAAGTTATCTCCTACTTATTGAATTTTCCAGAGAAAACTTTTTTGTGAGAGTCAGTACCATATTTCCTTCAGAATACACAGATACATTGAAGTTTGTAAGCGCTCAGGTGGCCAAGGGATGGTGGCAGAGGCCAGACGTCTGGGGTTGGCCAAAATCCTAACATCCTTAGCTGCTGGCTGGGCTTCTGAAAAAAATGATGTAACCCCTCCAAGTTGTGGTTTTATCATGTGTAAAACAACGAAACTATCAAAGAATTCACAGAGTGACTGTAAAAATGAAATGCACCAAGGCAGCTAAATCTCTTTGCTCTTTTAATCTAAGTGCCCACACATAGAAACGATCAGTAAATTATATTAACAGATAACTGTATTAACAGATAATTGTATTAACAGATAATTGAAAGGTAGCTCTAGGACGATACTTTTATTCCCTTCTCCAGGTATATATTTGTTATTAGAACAAGTCTAGAAAGATGCTAAATGTATTTTTATGGGTAAAATTTTATTTTCTTTTTAAGAACCTGTTATTATTGTTTTGTGGACTTCTTTTGAAAAATCTGTTTACAATGAATGATCTCTATATATTCTTAAATAATAAAAACCATAAAAAGGGTAATTATATCTCACTTTTGGGTATTTATAATTCAAAGTGTAGAGATATTTGGGTCCCTTTATTCTAACCCTTTTAGTCTCTCACGCTTTGCTTCTAAAATATGAAATCACTTTAAATTTAAATACTTTATTAATTATAACTTGATTCTTTTCAGACAGTTAAAAATTTATAGTGTTTATGGTCTCTGGTGTTCAACAAATACAATATTACATTAATCTTTTAGTATTGCCCTGTAATAGTTTGTCTTTTTTTTGAGACAGGGTCTCTCTATGCAGTTTGGGCAGGCCTTGAGCTTACTTTGTAGCCAGGCTGGTCTCGAATTCACAACGATCCTCCTGCCTCAGCCTCCCAAGTGCTGGGATTACAGGCATGAGCCACCACGCCTGGCTGCCCTGTAATATTTACTTAAAAGTCCACAATGGCGGCATTGTTTCTTTTTTTGAGGTTGTTTAGTTGCTTCATTACATTTGTGCATCTCTCTGGCATTGTCCCTGGTCTTTGATAACATAGGCCCTTTATTCTTTCAGGAAAATGGTGTATATACAATTGCAAAATTAATTTTACCAAATAAACAAAAGAATGCAGCAAAAACCCATCTACTACAGGTAAGAACACAGTGTGTGGGGCTTGATTTCTTTAGTGCACTACAGATATATCCATCCTGCAAATGGATTTTGTTAAACAGAGAAAGTTCCTGAAAATTCCAGCAGGAGGCCAGGTGTGGTGGCACACACCCCTCATCCCTGCCAACCATTAGGGTAGGATTGGACAGTAGAGGATTGTACAGTACATGTAGAGAGATGCTGCCTCATAGCAAAGGAGTTGAAGAAATAACTCCCTAACCCCTGGGTTCGATCCCTAATACTGC
Source organism: Dolichotis patagonum (assembly GCA_004027295.1). Classification (NCBI taxonomy): domain Eukaryota; kingdom Metazoa; phylum Chordata; class Mammalia; order Rodentia; family Caviidae; genus Dolichotis; species Dolichotis patagonum. The sequence goes on from PVJX010008920.1 coordinate 5,065, forward strand.
TGAAAAAAACATCACATTGGTGTAAGTTTTAAGGAGTGCACAGGTCCACTACCTCACTGTCAACCTGACTCCCTCCTTCATGTGACCATCCTTTTGTCTGCCTGGCAGAGAGCTTTCTCTGGGCAGTTTTGCATGTGTCCTGATATTTAGATCACTGATCTGTGAAATGGTCCAGGTGCACTGTGGCCGGTCCCAGGCATTCCAGTGGTGCAGTGGCGAGTCAGGGGCTCCTTTTTCTCAGCGTTGCAAAATATCAGATGTTTATTTTTCTTAGTTAAAGCCTCACTGGTCTCCTTCTGAGTGTTCCAGGGAGTTACTGTCGATTGTTCTATTTGGGGAATGCTTCAGACTCTTTACTCAAGAGACCAATTTGTCAGGCTTGAGTCCACTATGCCTGTGGCTATTTTTATATGTCATCATTTCTAGTGTTTATTTTCTCACAGAAACCGTATAAACATTGAGGCATACATAGTAGGGTAGAAACAAAATAAAACTTGAGCTCTGGAAATCTTTGGATGTTTAGTTTTCTCAGCATAGGAGTTTTACTTCTTGTCTCCATGCTCATTCCGTGCTTTCTAGAAAGGAATTAATAGCAAGTATTGAGGAGAACAAGACCATGATCCCCAGCATTGTACAGCAGTCTTAAATGGGAGAACTACCTCGGGTGTGGGTGGTTTTGTTTTCAGTGTTATATAAGCTTGGGCTCCCGATTAGCCAGCCCCTCATGATGAAGACATTTTCCTGTCTACTTCCTGATAATTCTGTCCTCAGAATGTTTTAATTTGTTGAGTTACCATTGAAGAATCATATTTTCTTTTATCTCCTAGTGTTACGCTTTCAGAGCCCTGAGGTTTCTCTTTAGTATGGAAAGAAACAGACCACTCTTTAAAAGGTATGAGCGTAATGCTTGGGGGAATGTAAAAGACCCTCTGGTTTAGGAGGCCAATGGACTGGACAGTTTTCTCACTCCTGATTTGGATACAGCAGTAGAATGGCCAGTGTGCCGGCCATGTGTCCGCAGGTTTCTTAGATTGCGTAGATACAGGTGAGCTCCTGTAACAATACTGAAAATTAACAAAAATGGTAACGAAGGAGCATAAATCACTGTATCAGTACAACTCCTCTTAATTTCCTGTGATGGACTGTACATTTTCATTAAAGACATTAACATCTTAAATGGGTGGCATCCAAATGTGTCCCAGCTCTAAGTGAATCTGTATTTTTCCCCGTAGACTTTTCCCCACAGACTTGTTTGAAATCTTCATCGACATAGGCCATTATGTTCGTGACATCGGCGCTTATGAAGAATTGGTATCAAAGTTGAATTTGTTAGTGGTAAGTCCTGCATTTTCAATAGTTTGGTAGGCTGTATGTGGCCAAGATAGACTTAGTCACGGCAGTTCATTTTATTTTTATTTTTTGGTTAGGAGGATGAACTGAAACAAATTGCTGAAAATATTGAAGGCATTAATCAGAACAAAGCTCCTTCGAAATACATAGGCAACTACGCGATTTTGGATTACCTGGGAAGCGGAGCTTTTGGCTGTGTTTACAAGGTGACTGCGTTTGAGAGCAGACTTTCGGATATTCTCAACCGAAACACGTTACACTTTCACACTCGCATTCAAGTGAACTGCAGTCATTGGAACTGAATAAGGACGTTAAAAATTAGAATATTTTGTTCAACAGGAAGAGATAGCTACACTAATATCTTAGCTATCAGCTCTAGTAATTGGCTATTTTCAAAGAAAAGAGCATTTCTCACAAAAATAGTCACAATAACGTGTGCTGATATGTGACACATTCTCTAAATTCATGCCAGGGTTTCTGTATTTATGTAATAAAACCCTACTCATTATGGAAGGCTGGACAGAAGATAATTTTTTGAGCTGAGGTTAAAGTGAATCCGGCTAGAGTTTTATATGCTCTGTGACTTACTTAGGTAACGTGGTCAAAAAAGTGACTTTGTTAACCTAGTTCTTTCTTATTCTTTCAACTTTCATCCCATTGAGTTTTTTCTCTTTCTTTCTTTCTTTCTTTCTTTCTTTCTTTCTTTCTTTCTTTCTTTCTTTCCTTTCTTTCTTTTTTCTTTCTTTCTTTCTTTCTCTCTTTTCTTTTCTTTTTTCTCTTTTCTTTTCTTTTTCTTTCTTTTCTTTCTTTTTCCTTCCTTCCTTCCTTCCTTCCTTCCTTCCCCTTATTTCAGGTTAGAAAACGTACTGGTCAAAATCTTTTGGCAATGAAAGAAGTCAATTTACATAACCCAGCATTTGGAAAGGATAAAAAAGATCGAGACAGCAGTGTGAAGAATATTGTTTCTGAATTAACCATAATTAAAGAGCAGGTAAGTGCTTGTCTTGTTCCTGGAGATATTTTATTAAATAAGTGTCAGCAAAGTGGAGTTCTTGTGCTCGTGTTATCCGTGCTGTTTATGGGCTGGCTCTGTGGGACATAATGGGCACTGAGGTCTGGTATTTTCACCAGCTTTTTCCTCAGGTGTGAGGCTGAGCCACAGACAATGCTTTCTGGAGTTTATGTTAAGACCATGGAAGCAAAAACACTTGGGCTTGTGGCACAGAGTGTGTCACACCAGCGGTCCTTGTCTCTTCATTCAGAGCATAACCATTCCCTGCTCGTGATAGGGGATTTGGTCACCCCGGTACAAGTGTAGGAACATGGCTAGGAGTTCCCTGACTTGGAGCAAGTGGAACCAAGCTGTATTTTTCAGTTGTGGCTTACTAATCTAAAACTGAGGATTTTCAACACAGGTTCATGTTTATTGGCATGAAAGAATGTGCTAAGAGCTCAATTAGCTATCCTTATGAAGGTTTGTTTGGGAGGAAACAAGGGAAGTGTCAGAAGCAGAACGGGATTTGTGTTTGAGATCCAAGAACACACTGCCTTCTTTCCCACTTGCGCATTTACTGCTAACGCTTCATGGAGGGCGGTCAGCCTCTCTGCTCTCTGCTCTCCGCGAGTCTTGTGTAACACGTGTGCTGGAACAGAAAGTACCAGAAATGTGGAGTTGAGTCATTGAGATCTATAATTCTACTTCAACTTATAAATCACAGTGATTGCATCACTGACAGCTGCTTTGCAGTTAAGTTGTATATACTGATACAATAGGTTAGATTTTTTACAGTGCTGGAATTGAACGCAGGGTCTTTGCACTTAGCTGCATCTCCATCCCATTTTTTATATTTTAGTTTGAGATAGGGTCTCTAATGGCTTAATAGTCACTAAGGTTGTGCTTCATCTTGAGTTGCTCCTGCCTTAACCTCTCAAAGTGCTGGAGTTACATGCACTGCTGCTCCTGGCTAGGTTAAAATTATTTTAAAGGTAGTGTTTGCTCATATTTAGGATAACCTAAGCTTTCTCAAGGAGCTGTATCATTATAGCACAGAGTAATACATGTATTTTTCCTGTGCTGATCTAGTGTTTTCATTTGGACCCAAATCTAGATATAACCCTTGCCCATGAGCTAGGCCTGGAGTGTGGTTCTGGTATTAACTCACTCAAAAGCTGATGTGTATTTTCTAGGTAACGAAGTGGAGCATTTGTTTTACATTTCCTCAGGAAAGAAAGTACCTAGAAAGGAATATTTGAGAGGTTTCATTTTAACCTTTGCAGTCACTGAAAGCCGTGCAGCTGGTCTCACTAGAGAGTCAACCAATGCACAGGATGAAAGTACTGAGCCCTTAAAGTAGGAGCAGTGGCAGGAAGAAGCAGTAGACATGAAAGAGAGTGTGTTTGTTAAGCTGAAGCATGACAAAGGGTCAGAATACAGAGGCTCAAGAAAGAGCCACAGTGCAGGTAGTTATTTCTCCTTCATGTGACAATGCAGAAGTGGGCACAACCAGGGGAGGGCGTTGTCAGCTCCACGCAGTCCTCTGGGGACTCTGCTCCCTCCTGGACGCTGTCCCCACCTGTGTCTGTGAAGCTGCCACTGGCACATCCTCGTGAGGGCCACAGCAGGGGTTGGGGGCTCAAACCATGGGGTGCCCCGGTTTCCCTCAGATTCACCGCGTGACAGGCCTACTCCCGACTGCAGGAGAGGGTTAGGGTGAGGGTGAGGGTTAGGGTGACGGTTAGGGTTAGGGTTAGGGTTAGGGTGAGGGGTCACCAAGTGTGGGAGAGTCTTGATAAACTGGCCTGGCAAGGTTCTTGCTGAAGTTGTGCCGGCCAAGCCTGCGGGCTGGTGAGGAAGAGCAGTCACTGAGTACAGTTAAGCATGGCAAAGGAGACATCTTGTCAACCAGGACAGTGATGTAATCTCCATTATTGCTGAGATTGTTTCTCTTTCATATCATTGTGTGGAACATAGGAATAGTGTAGACACAAACTATGTACATATTTCTATAGCTGGAAAGAAGTAAAAAAGCAATGGCTATTGCCACAAATTACTTCATTTTTTTCCCCTTTACTCAGTCTTTGTGGTATTGGAAGGCATTATGTGGCTTCTTAAGGTTCTATTTAGTTCTATAATTCTGTTTTACTTATTTAGAAAAGCACAGTTTTTGTTTCCTAAAGCCATAAAAGTGAGTGGTACTTTCTGTTTAATTTTGTAAGCAACAGATTTTTTAAAAACTCAGAAACCACAGATGATATCTTGAAATGCTGTTTTTTAGACATAATAATTTATGAAATAATAGTCTATGATATAACTGTGTGTTGAAGTAGATAATAAATGTTTGTGATTTATTTTCTTGTAGCTTTATCATCCTAACATTGTACGTTATTACAAAACATTTCTGGAAAGTGAGTATGACTTTGGGGTGGGATTTCTAATTAAGGAAAAGTGTCTTTGTAACTTATGTATTTTCATATTGGAATATCACAAGCCAAACTCAACTGTTTTGTATTATTGTTATTAACATGACAATGGATAATTTCACACATCATTTGTTTGACCAATCAATCATAGTATAGTTACCTGAAGATAGCTATAAGTAACTTAGATGCCCATAGATAAGGTTATTCATCCCCAAATCAAAATAATTATTGCTATTTTTTAATATACTGAAAATCACTTAATTGAGTCAGGAAGCAAAATTGAAGGATGATGATTTCGTTATGAAGCACTAATAGCAGTTTGTGTTAAATCAGACATTTTCTCTCCCAAAATAAATTGGTTTGAGACTTCTTTTGTGTGAAGTTCAGATTAATGCCACCAGGTGGCGATAGAACCTTGGTTTATTCCTCTAAGCAGAAAGACATTACCTCGTCAAAACGTTAAGACAGTCTGAACAACTACTGCGAATTTAACAAAACACAGTGTATTGATTATTGTTACTCTCTTCCTAGACTGTTTTGAAATTCGGTTTTATCGTTATTATTTCTTACTTTTTTTCTGTTTAAAATTAAAAAATTTGAAAAACCATGAAGACCGACTCCCAATCCGCAACACTTAACCAAACCAAATCAAATCAAACCAAACCAAACCAAATCAAACCAAACCGAAAAGCAAAGGCCAAGGCTGTTGATGGAAATAATGTATTAATAAAATTTCATGATTGAACCAATATGAAATTTCCAAGTAAATCTCCATTTGAAAAAAGATTTGAAGAATGAAAGTCAACAATTGTTGGGACTTGTTAATTGCCTCTTTACCAGTGCTGTTATTTGAGGCGAGGTTTTGTGTGCTATTGCGTTTGCTACCATCTTCCCCATCTTCCTGTTCCTATGTGGCTCAGAAGAATGCTGCTGAAATTCCCGCCGTAAATCCTGCCCCCTTATCCCAGTCCTCGATACTGATACTGGAGTAATTTCCCAGATTCTGTGCGTGTCCCCTCACAAAAGACATCAAGATTGGCTTCAGACTTGTACTGATTAGAAACCAGCAATAAAGGGGAATTTAAGGGCCGAAAATTTAAAAGTAATGCTAGAGATAAGGTTACAAATATAATAAATGTGTCTTAGAATAATGAAAAATTTGAAACTGTATTATATCTCTATACAGAAGAATGATTAAATAAATTATGATTTACCCTTATTGCACAATAATACGGTAGCCAACATTAAGAATGCCACGCACCTGTGTGCATTGAACTATAAGACTGTGCAATGGAAACAAGCATATATTGCGGGACATACAGTGTTCCATTTTTGTTAATATTGTGTACATATATATTTTATATAGTCCGGAAGCACATAAGGCACTTAACGCATTATAAATGTCAATAGTTTCATACTGGTTCTAGTGAAGGAGGTGGAATTCACGTGTTTGTTGACATCCAAAGTAAAGACACAAGCACAAACATTGCATGAGATTCTCAGTATCCATACCAGAAAAGCAAGAGAAGACCAGCCACCTTTGCCCTTGAAGGAACAACAGAAATTATGAGTGGTATTTTCAACTGTGTCGTAGCAAGACCGTGGCATGATTTTGTGTGAATTCCCGTGAAGTAAGTCTATAGGACTCCAAAAGGTGTCAGTTAAAATGCATTTTTTGGAAAGTCTGATTTGATCTAAGGGTAAATTTTAGACTATGAATAGGAGAGGTGTGATCACATGTTCTTTAGTCCTCCATGACTTGGAACTGTTCTCTTACTCTCTTTGACATTTTCCAACTATCCCACTTCCTGATGCGCATAGAAAATGAAACTGTTAGAGTGTGATGTGCAATAGGGCATTGCCTGTAGCATGAACAGATTGCTGCTGGGCTTCAGGTGTCCCGAAGCCCCTGTACCCCCACCCCATCCAGTGCTACAGGGGTCTTCATCTTTGTGGACCTCGAATTCCTTTTCATTGGTATGCATTCACAGTGCATAATAATTACATCCATTTTAGGAAATCGGTATATATTCATATTGTATCCTGGTCAGTTGTGATACCCTTTCTTTAATGCCGTGCTCCAAATACCATTCTGAAGCTCAGATTCTAATATCTAAGATTTCTTTCAAGATTCGGTTTAATTTAAATTTCTGTAACCCATTTGTACTTTTTTCTATAGATGACAGGTTGTACATAGTTATGGAGCTCATAGAAGGAGCTCCACTCGGAGAACACTTCAGTTCTTTGAAGGAAAAGCAGCACCATTTCACTGAAGAAAGACTGTGGAAAATATTTATACAGGTATACCTTGCTTTTCAAACCTTTTCATTATACAGTAAAGTTCTGACCTCATTTCTTAGAAGCGTATCGTGATCACCACTGGTTATATGCATATTGGGGGAAATAAACTTTGTTTCCTATTCTTCTTTCAAGTTGTGCTTGGCCCTTCGGTACTTACACAAGGAAAAGAGGATTGTCCATAGAGATCTGACACCAACCAACATCATGCTGGGGGACAAGGACAAAGTGACTATTAGTAAGTACAAAAACCTTAAGCTTTTAGACAAAGAGTTCCTGAATATTATTCTAGAATAGGACATTATGTTGGGGAAAAAGGACAAAGTAGCAGTTATGAAACAAGTGTGGCAATCTTAATTGTTTAACTAAGGAATTTCTGAGTATAATTCTAGGGGAGATCATTCTTCCGGAGTAGTAGTATCCAATAGCGTTTTGGGCACGAATGGAAGTTTTTTATTTCACTGTCCAGTGTAGAGCCATGAGTCACATGTTACTGTTGGGCACTTAGAAGGTGGCTGTTGTGATGGATGAAACAATTTTTAAATTTTAATCACTCATCTGTGTGTGAGTTGAGGCTACCGTTCTGATTAGTGACGGTTGCAGTTCTAAATGATTGTGTTGCATTTTGCTCATAGGAGGGGATAAAGTGCTCTTAGGAAATAAATCAGTGGTTTCTAGCTCTTTTTGTTTCTTTAGAGCAGTGCTTCATCAACAGAAGCTTTTTATGACCATCCTGTGAACGAGTTGGTTGGAACCTTATTAACATAGTCTTTGTCTTATGAACATATTGAGAGCTATAAAACATTCTGCCATTTGTATATTTCAACATGTATTTTTAGTCATTTAATATTTTCACTTGTAACAAATAGGTCTAATGTTGGTACAGTTTTATCATATCTGTCTAATTGTCAATCACAACTTAGTTTTAAGTGTAGAATGATATATTAACCTCCTCCTGACTTTTCCACTTGTGAACATGTGTGTTACACTCATGGAGTGTACAGGTAGGGAGAAATCTCCTAAATCTGTGGGCTCCAAATAGTTTTGATGTTGACATCCACTCAGTAAAGTTTTTTTTTTTTGAAAATATACTGCCAATATATGTTGGCATATTTATAAATTCTATACATATACTGTTGTACAAAGATTCTACAGTGTATAACAAACTCTACAGAAATAAAATATAAAGGAGTGAATTTAAAAATAAAAATAGAGGTTTTAATGTCTCCTGGGCAGCTGGTTTGCCTTAGGTGCCCAGTTTGGAGAACCTCACTGTTTATCGATGTGAGATACATGACAACATTGAAAACTGGTTCCTCTACTCTTAGAAAAATCTAGTTTTCATGAAGGTAATTTTGAATGTGTGAATTTACCAGGACCACATGCCTTCATGAATGGCAAAGCATAATTTGGATTCTAAAAAGAATTTTTTCATATATTTTATTTTCCATTGTGACTTCTTATTTCTGGTTGTTTCCTGTCTACCATCCGGCCAACGCAGAGTAGAGACATTGTTCTGGAATTTTCTCATGCACCCTCTCTGATTGGAGTCTGTATCTTACATCCTATGTTTTTCTCCTTTTTGTTTTTTTTTATTTAAATCCTTGTTTTATTGAAGTGTATCTCCCAATGCTTTCCTGCGAATGATCACTTTGAGATTCATATTTTTTGGACCCTTCATACCACAAACTGTTTTTATGATACCCTCATTCTTGATGCTGGTTCTCAGACAAGCCCTTCTAAATGATTCTTCCAAGTTTTGAGGGCATTCCTTCAGTCTCTCAGCGTCTGGTTTTGCTGTTAGGAAACCCAGTGTTATTCTAGTTGTATTCATGCTTGTTACGTGAGCTGTTTTGTCTTTCCAGAAACCTTCAGGCTGTTCCCCTCATCCACTGTTTTGGGTGGGTCTTTTTATTTAATGTGTCTGGAGCTAGGAGTTTGGACACTTAAGGCTTCAATCCTGGGAACATGTCCTATGTACTTTTCTGCTTTTTTCCCCTGGCTTTCTAGAATTCTTATTGGTCTTAGATATAATATATACTAAATAATCTCCTGATTAAAAAGTAGTTCTCAATTTGTATCTCTTCATTGTACTTAGTGTTATTTCTTAAACTTTATTTTTATTCATTGAATATTTAGTTTTTTATCTCGAAGATATAGGGGTAGGTAGAGAATTCATGAACAAGATTCAAACCGCATGGGAAATACTTCCCAGAATCAATAACTGGGACCATATCTTATTAAAGAGTTTCTGCACATCGAAAGAGAATTCCAACAGAGTGAAAAGAAAACCCACAAATTGGGAAAAAAATCTTAATGGACTGTCCCTCAAACAAAGCACTTATGTCTAGAACTTATAAAGAATTAAAAAAGATCAGACCCTCAAAATTCAATGACCCAATCCAAAAATGGGCATCTGAAATGAACACACAGTTCTCAGATGAAGAAATATGAATGGCAAATAAATACATGAAAAAATGTTCATCATCATTAGTCATGAGAGAAATGCAAATGAAAACCACACTGAGATTCCATCTCACCCCAGAAAGAATGGACAGGATCAAAAAAACTACTAACAACAAATGCTGGAGAGGCTGTGGGGAAAAAGGAGCTCTTCTGCACTGTTGGTGGGAGTGTAGACTGGTGCAACCACTGTGGAGGTCAGTCTGGAGATTCCTCAAAAATCTGGGTTTGGAAGTCCCATTTGACCCAGCTATTCCACTTCTAGGAATATTCTCAGAAGAGCTGAAAACATCATACCACAGTGATACATGTGCACCCATGTTTATAGCAGCACAATTTGTGATAGCCAGATCTTGGAAACAACCTAAGTGCCCATCAACTGAGGAGTGGATAAAAAAGTTGTGGCATTTTTATACAATGGAGTACTACTCAGCTATAAAGAATGATCACATTGAGATATTTATAAATAAATGGACCCGACTTGAGACCATACTCATAAGCGAAATAAACCAAACTCACATATGTAAATACTGTATACTCTCCCTAGTATGAGAGTTTGTAAGAGTATATAAGATTTTATGGTAATCATGATTTCCCATTTCATTGCTTTGAAGCCTTTCAATGTTTTCATTCATCAGTTGGAATGGTTTTATTCTGTTTTGTTTGACTTTATTATGCATGATTGTATGAATAGCTGTTTTGCAGAAAACAAAACATGGCAGCCATTGCTGATTTAATATCGTCTTCCTTAGAAGTCCTACCATGCTTCTACTCTGCTATTACCATCGGTTCTATCATGTGTCTTACTGGTATTTTAATATATGTGATAGTATAAACAAATTTTTTTATTAAAAATGAGATATAGTAGCCATTGATCATTCTTTGTTATTTGGTTCAGAATGCCCTGTAATTCTTTTGTTCTTCCGAATAGTTTTATATTATTTTGTTATGTTTGATATTATTGTGTTTGAAACTATGCTCAACTATAGCAGAGAAAGAGAGATTTCAATAGCTACTGTTAATGTCCGGTTGTCTTATTGTAAAGTGCAGTGTTGCTTATGTTGTTCTGTTCTGATATGCTTTGTTCTGCCCTCTTTTGTTTTATTCTCTTTAAAAAAAAAGAATATTTATGCTTTTAAGTCATCTTTTTACTCTCTGCACTTTCCATCTTGTTCCCTTTTCATTTCCATGGAATTCTGCTTTTATTTTGCCTCAGCATAACACAGACCTTTTTTATTTTCTCCCTACAACAGCCTGAATTGCTTCTTTACTTTAGGGATCCATCTCTTTTTACCTCCCCTGTTTTCTTTGATGTCTTTTTCCTACTGAAAGCTTTCCCTACCTGTCTTGTGATCTTGCACTAGTCTAATAACCATAACAAAGGAATGCTAAAAGTTGCTGGAAGCCCTGTGAGTTCCAGGGAAGGATGCCATTGAGTAGATTTTGTTTTAGCGGAATGGCGATTTTTCCTTTGAAGACCTTCCAGCTCAAATCTAGTCATTCTTCCAGAGCACACCTTCTGGTGACTTGCCTGGTACAGTGGGGAGTGCGGTCCTCTGCTGTCGTTTTTGGACCATTGTCCACAAAGGAGACTCAAGGAGCTGTTCCCTTTTAGATTTTCACTGAATTTGAATGCGTTCAGGCTTATGCTGCTTGGTACCTTACTGGGTAAATTGCTTTGGAAAATAAATGTTTTCTGTCAGTGGCAAGAAGGTACTCAGTTTCCTGGCTGCGTGGGTATGGGGGGGCCTGTGGGCACATCTCAGTTCTGTGTTTTGAGTTTTTGGCTTCCTTTTTCCTTTGTATGGTACCCTGGGCTCTGCAGGGGTGGGGGCTCTAGACACAGGGGTGGGGACTTTCATTCTCCAGAGCTTGTCACACCCTCTCCCCAGTTCTTGGAATATGTTACCCTTTCTTGTTACCAAGCCCATTCCCACTGTTCTTCTGGATGAGGGCACTTGACAGAAAATCTCCATTTTAGCAAGTTTTGCGAATCGAAGAGGATAAACGCATACGAGTAACCTACTTTTTAACCCCAAGTTAGCAGGCTACCTGCATTGTTAAATCTATATATTAAGCTTAAGGATGCTTTGCATTTTTTATTGACTATCCAATTTTTAAAACTACTTATTTCTGCTTGCATTCAAGTTGTATGGGCTCCCTAGGAAAGGGCACTTTATTTTATGACATAAGAAAACTTTTACTTTGCTTTTTTCTTTCTTGCCCTTCATTGATATCCTGCTCTTTGTTTGAAAAATAGTTATCAGGCTTCTGTTTAGGAGTATTGAATTAAAAAACACTACTTTTAATTTGCAATACTTTTTAGTTTTAAGTGAGGGAGTATTTTCCTATTTCAAATAAAGAAGCAGGGCCAGAGATAAATCTCAGGGCAGAGTTCTATCCTAGTCCAGCTTTTCTCCACTACAGCAATTGCTTCATCTGGGCATTAATGTGCCACCGTTATTTCCAGTGAGTATAAAAGTGATTTTTTGATTAAAAAGGTAATTCATGGAAATTTGATGTCTCTATTTAAAGTTACTTTAGAATAGTGCCGAAACACTTTTCAGTGTCTATTGCTGTTGATAAAAATATGGCCAGCAGACTCCTATTTTTAAGAAGATTCATAGTTCAACTGAAATCTCCTAGCATTAATGCGAACCTCAGTGTCCACAGCCCTCAGGAAGCAAGTGCTGCTCAGGAGTCTGTGGACTGCAGTCGGCTGCGGGGGCTGCATGTCACCACCAGGGGGCAGCCTTGTCACGTTTGATTTTTCTTTGTTTTTGTGCTAGAAGATTTATGGACTTTCAGAAAAGCAGCACAGAGTCAACAAATGAAATCTGAGATGCACGGGATGAAGTGTATTGAAACTGTGATTAGAACTGAAAGCACTAGGAAAACTAAGATTGCCTTATTTTTGTCAATGTAGGTGAATTAAATATTTTAAGATTGCAGCTAATTTGCAATTATCTATAATAAGTATGCTGGCTGGAGTTAGTATTGTGGAGAGTCACATTAGAAAGTGTTAACTTTAGAATGCATGGATTTATAAATATGACCCACTTTTACTGCCTCGTATGTTTCCATTTGAAAGACTATGCCTTTAATAATGTGTGCCGTGACACACGTTCAGGTCTTGCTCTTGTATTTATTTGCAGCTTTTGAGGACGCACAAAGCAACAGACCCGGCTCAGGAGCACCCTGAGAAGGTCACTTGGTTAAGTAGTATCCACGCAGTGCTGTCTCGTTACGGGATGACTGTGGGGAGACCTGGGTGGAGACAAACTTACCATACCCCACACCATTTCATGTTTCTTGGCCTTTCTAAATGCCCACATTTTACTGTAATTCTTTATTATTCCCCTGCCTGCTTTGCTTCCCCTCAAAAGGAGAGAAAAAGCCCCCAAATTCACTCAATTATAGGTAACAGTTTCAGACACGGGCTTTAGCATGTGACTCAAGGGGTCACAAATTCATCCGGTTAATACACAGCCTGTGTGTGCCTTTGAGTCTCACAGGGTAGCTCACTGCTTCCAATGGTCACAGCGACAAGGACACAATTGTTTCTTAGTAACAGGTATGAGAGGCTGGAATGCCCATTCATGTGATTATGTGCCAGGGAGTGCAGGAGTGGGTGAAAGGTGAAAGGTGAAAGGTGAAAGGCTAAGGTTTCTGATCCCTGAGTGTATTCCTATGGAGAAGACTTCCAGTTATTTGCTCAGCAGTTCCTCCCTGAGCTGCCATGTCCCGCAGTCAGACAGGGCTCCCACCCGCGTGAGGATCATGGCTACACTGCAGGATGATGAGGGCTGACACTGTTGTATCAGTCAGGAGAGGCCATGTTACACTGTCTAAGCAGTCACCCGAAGGTCTCAGCAGCCTTTGGGACGGATCCAGACACTTGTGCCTGTCCTGACTTAAAGCAGCAGTGTGTCCATCCTGCCGGGGCAGCGTGTGCATTGTGCGTCAGCATGGGAACTGCGTGCACGGACCCAGGCGGGCTCGAGCCGCCTCTGCATCCGCTCCCAGGTTGGGGGAGCCGGAAGGGGAGGAAACAGCCAGCCACGCCTTGGCTCCTAAGTGTTCTTCCCTGAGTGTCACTTGTTAATTCTGCTCAGCTTTAATGCTCCAAGAAAGTCAGACTTAACAATCTGAGGATGTATTCCTCCCCATGCAAATATGAGTGGATGGTTAGCATGGTCTATTACAGTTACCAAGCACAAGGGAAAATGTGATTAACTCCGCGTTAGGGACCTTTGGGTGAGGAGTTAAGTAGGAGATGAAAGCAGCTGAGGCAAGGAGACAGCAAATGCAAAGGCTTGGAGAGAGCAACATAGCACATCTGGGTGCTACTAAGGGTGGAGAACTTGGATATTGTCCTTGGGTTAATGTCTTTGAAGACGAGTCTCAAAATTATATGATCAGGTTTGGGAGGTAGAATAATTATAAAGGCAGGTGAGGGCGAACACTGGGGAAAGACCAGAGACAGAGAGGTTAGGAGACATTTCAGAGAAGTTAGGTCTAGATGCAGAAAGTCAGACTAACAATGGCGTAGACCAGGAGACTATTTAGTTGCCTCATAAAGAAGGACCAGGAGGCAAGCAGACCCAGGGTGGTTTAGTAGGCCACAGACGTGAGCCTGGATTAGGCTTTTTTGTTTTCTCTCTAGTACCCTAAGATTAGCTCCTTATCCATCTATTTGTCATCTCGTAGTTACAAGATGGTGACCAGAGTTCTAGGCATCATTGCCAAATTCAAAGATGGGAAAAAGCACAGCTGCTGGGATGCAAACAAGTACCTTATATCTTCAGATGGCTGTCCCCTCAGTTTTTATCCTCAAAGAATTTTTCAAAGGTCTCCATTAGGCTTCTTATTTAGTAGCATCCAAAACCAATTATAGGACTATTCCTAGTTGTGTTTTCCAGGCCCTGTGGCAGGAGACAAGAAATGTAGGAGAGGCGGTTTGATGGCTTGTGAAGAACCTGCCCACAGTACCTGTCACTTAACTGGTCTTATAACTGACTAGGAAAGGCATGGTGTACGTTTTGCCTATTGTAGAAGAAAAGGATATAGAGGAGGACCTAAATTCAGAAGTTATTTGGCACAAGAATTAAACAAACCAGGTAGCTGGTTGATGAGATGTGAGGTATGAGAATTCCTACCTTTCGAGAGTCTGAGTAATGATGGTGATACAATTGGCAGAGAGCTGTGAGAGCTAAGGTTTTGGACACGAGGCATACAACACACAATTAAAATGTGATTATGGCTTTCCCCTGGCTAAAATCCTTCAAGGAGCTTCCTATAACAGATAGGGTGAAGTTCAGTTTCCTTTACCTACAGCCCTCTGCATGGTCTCCACCTTGCCCCACGCTCTGTTCTCAGGACCTGAGCAGGCCAGGCTGTGGTGATAAACCTCCAGCACTGCATCCCTCCGCCTGGAATGACTTCCCTCTCTCCTGTCACTCCAGTCAAATGCCACATCTCCGGGTGGTATTTTTGGTTTCTACATCCAATTTCCTCTACTTCTGGGGTTGGGCTACCTCTCTCATAGGAAATAGGACATGAAGTTGAAAACCTTTGTTCGTTACCTCTTCCTTGATGTAAGGGAAACCCATATCCTTGACTTTGTTTCTCTGATAGTGCTTGATTAATATGTATTTGATAAATGGGTAGCACCATGATTTAGATGAAGAATATGGCCTTATATAAGTGGGTGGAAGGTGATTGAATCATGAGACGGATTTGGTGGACTTCCGGTTAGGAGGTAGGGTTTGGTCAGAAGAGGCAGGTCACTTCAGGAAGGTGTACACTGTTCCTCGACTCCTCCCTTCTCTCTCTGCTTCCTGGCTGCCATGACTCAAGCACCCCCCTTCACCCAGGTCTTTCCACTGTGCTGTTCCTGCCTTCACGCCGGCTGGCTGTGAAAGGACCGAGACCTCTATTCCTTTAAGTTGTGGGTGTTAGATATGGTGCCTTGGCAACAAGAAAAGACAGGTAGAAGAATGAATAAGGAAACGAATGAATGAGCAAGTGGACAAAAATACATCCAGGTGGAAATACTCAAAATCCATTTAAAATCGGGACTAATGATGGAGGGGAGGCCTGGAAAGGGTGTTCAGTGAAAAAGGAGTTGAAAATTAGCACTGGTGTGTAAGCTGGGTCTGCACACGAGTAAAGCACCAGCAGTTCCCACGGTCATCTCAGCAAACAGTGACCTAAAGGAAGGGTTTTACTTTCCTAACGCCGCTAGAGTTGAGAAGTCAAGTCAAATTTGACCTATCTTGCACTGCAGGATTATTAAGATTTTGATTATGGGACTTCAATTGCTCTTTGGCTAACTTGTTGCTGAGAAGTTTATCATCATAGAAAAAATGAATTAGTATTGCACTCCTAATAGAGACAGAGAGCTCGAAGTCCACCTAAGTCTGCATATGCACATGACTTGTATACCTGAAAAATATCCTAGTCAAAAAGGGATATATAAGCCAGGGGTAGTAGTACAGGTCAGTAATTCCAGCAGCCTGGTAGGCTGAAGCAGGAAGACCACAAGTTTGAGGCCAGTTGTGGCAATGTAGAGAGACCCTGTGTCAAAAACAAAAAAAGGGCCGGGAATGTAACTCAGTGTGAAGGCTCTGGGTTCGTCCCCATATCTGACAATAAAGATTCTGTGGCTTTTGTAGATCTCTCCACCTACTGTGCTTTGAACCTGTTGTTAAGATTTGCCACCCATTAACCAGATGCAATGTCTTTTTAGCTCCAAGCTGACACAGAACTCTGTTATTGAAAGATGACAATACTGAATCCTTTGAACTGCATATTCTGGTAGCATTTGCTGTGGGAAAGATAGCCACAAGATTTTCCTCTGTCAACAAACTGCCTGCATGTTGCCAAGAAAATAAGAATATTCTCTTTTACGTGGTTGCCTTGTATTGTTATTTGTCTTGTAAAATAAGAAGGAAATGTTGAAGGAAATTCAATCAGTTCCAATTTCCAAAATGTTTGAAAGATTGCTGTGCCTTTCATGGGGCAGCTTCAGAACCAGGAAAGCCGATCGTGTAGCCCCCAATTTGAAGCCAGAGTCTTAACAGCTGCTGTCCCAGCTGCAAGTCCCAGGAAGCCAAAGACTAAAGAACCTGGGATGGCGGTGGCTAGTGGTAGGAGTGTGGAGAGGGGAGAGATCCGAATATAACATAAGAGTGACCCTGACTGATCCTAGCACATCAACTTTATATTAGTTCTTTATGTAAAGTGCTGTTATTCTTATTAATAGTAAGTGTTAAGAAGCCCCACAATGGGAAATGATTTTAGAAGGGTTCTCATTTAGTTAGGACCCTAGCTTTCATAAGATCTCACCTCTAATCGATGTTTGTGAGCTGACATTTGGGTTTCCCAGATAGGAAGTGAACTAGAATTCAGAAAGCATTCTCGTTTTGGTGTTGAAGCTCCCTGTCAGTTAAATTAGTAAATCACAATGTAGTTGAGAGAAGAAAATACCTTCTTTCCGCTTCACTCAGGTTCATGTCTGCCTAGAAAAGTAAGCTTTGGGACAGTGGCAGGTGCCATGGTGACAAGGCCTGTGGTCCACCAGCTCCTGCCCTTTGTTTAGGAAGCAGCATTGTAGAATTAATTAGCATCCCACTTGTTGAGTTAATAATAATAGTAGGAATAATAGCTGAGCTTCGTGTCAAGGAATGTCAAGGAGTTTGGGGGCACACTAGAAATTTGACTGTCAGAGGAAAAGGTACTCTGTCTGGAAAGACCTGAGCACCTTTCTGGAGAATTCCTTTCTGTCTCCCTTGGAGTCCTATAAGAGAGGATGTCACTGGCTCACACTAACTGAGGCAGCAGAAAGAAAAAGCTGTAAATGAGATGGGGTTGCAAGGTGAGATCTTTATTCTTGCATAGTGCGTCGTTGTTCTCCAGCAGACCCCCTGCCATTGCCTAGTGTTCCAGGGCTGTCAAATGATTCCTCCTTGAAATTGCCATGGTCATTCTTTGTTTTCATTTTACTTGGGGCATTTTAAAATGCCAAAATTTTTAGATACTCTTTGAAGGAAAGGAACAACCTCATATTACTCCATTTTTTGCGCATTCCTTATGGGGCGAAAGGGTATATATGTCTTAGCTCATCCAATGCTTTGAGGTATATTTTCATCTTTATAGATAATGAACAGGTTAGGGAAGGTAGGAATGTTGTCTAAATCACCACGGACAGTGCCGGGAAAGAACCACGCCTGCTCCCAGAGCACATCTCCTAATCAAGTGTCTATGTGCGTTAGGTAGAGAGAAAGGCATGTTCGAGGGAGTCAACATGCTGAGTTGAGTGCTGTACAAGAATGAACGGTTTTGTTGGACAGACGTTTTACGCTGGACAATGATGAGAGCAGGCAGTGTTCCGAGTGTGGCTGCAGGGTCTGGATGGTCATCCCGACTCTCTACCCTTCTACCATGATGCTCTCTCGTTTCCTCAGTGCACCACATTTGTTTGACCAAGGGCCGTTTGCCCACATAGGTTACTTTTCCTGAACGTCTCTTCTCTACTTTCTTTTCTTATCTTGGTTAATGTCCTTCTACCTTCAGAAGGTAGAAGGACATTGTGACCAACTGTTTGCCCTATGACCAACAGTTTCCCCTATGTGACTGTCTCATAATGTCATCCACATACCTGTGCCCTTGAAAGATCATATCAAACTATCAATGCACTAGTCCCTAAGGTCTGTGTCAGTATGGATGGTTTTAGACTTGCTCATTATCTTTAGTGGTTAGCCCAGTACCTGGAACATAGGTCTTTAAAGTTAGACAAATGAGTGAATTGATGAATAAATGGACAATCTTGAAGGCTAGACGAGGCAGTTGGGAACTTTATAAAGAAGAGCAAACTAGAGACCTTTGGATATTGTGCTGGTGTGCTGTCGTAAAGATGAGTTGGTGGGCTTGTTCCACTATCAAATATTCTGTGTGATGGATTAGAAGAAAATGCCTTCTAATGAAGTGCAGGAGATGGGAGAACCTGGGTTCCTGGCATGTTTAAACTGGAAATCTAAAGAAAGTTCAAAGTCAAGAGCTACTGAGGGAATGGCTGAGTAGGAGGCAGAGAGTAAGGTAGAGATTTTAAGTCCAGGAAATGGGGAAGAGGAAGTGTCATCTGCTGTATGGTGATGTCCCTGACAACCATGAACAAGGAGCTAAGTCTTGAGAGGGAAGTGACAGGTGCTTTGTTAGAATGCAGGAGAAACCCTAGACTTTGGCTTGGCTGTGAATTCAGGAGTCACTGACACAACAAATAATGGGCAAAAACTTACAAACAGCTGAGATCCCTGGGGACAGGGATGAGAATATTGTACATCTGTACAATAGGGCTTCTCATCTATTTTCATGTTGTTGCAGGAGCAACCCTTTTATTGGTTTTATAGGCCATTTTTGAAAAATCAGAGTAGCTGAGTGATATATTCAATGTCATGGAGATAGTAAATGACAGAACAAGAATCTAGGGACTGTACCAGGCACTGGACAGCTTTTCCACTTGAAGGATGATAGCTGCAGCTTGTCGTGTAAATATGCTAGTTTTTAAACATTTCTTGGGTTGTTTGTTCTATTGAAGTAAAGCTATTTCTTTAATCCTATTTTTTGATAACATGCGGTGTGTAAAATGTTTTCTATTGCCTTCTATGAATTCCTAACATAGCACATGAATGCCTTAATGACCACAGTTTCTGAAATAAAAACTTTTCTTCTCCAAATATGATCAAAATGAGGAAATAGTCATAGAAATATTTCCAGTGACTACCAAAATCTTCCAAATGGCCAAGCTGTATTAGTTTTTGTTCTCTTTTAAGAATATTTCTCAAGCATCTGTATTTTTGCAGACATCTGTCCAAATTATGGTAATGTGTCTTAGTTTTTGCCTTTTGAAATAAATGGAATTTTTATAAAGATAGTATGATTTTTAAATATTAAAACTAAAACTTAACATATTATTTGGTTTGTATTGGTCAGGGTTTATATGGGCTAAAGTTATAGTGAGTGCTTTAAAAACACTGAAGTACTATACCATTTATTGTATGCAGTGATTAGTTAATCTCAAATTACAACTAATTTTCTCCAGTACATAGTAGAGGAAGAGGAGGTTGGACCTTGGCCTCTAGCTTTGTGAATAGATGTTAACAACACTTCATGTAACTTTGCCTTTTAATGTGTGCTATTTGCCAGTGGTACGAATGAATGGATAGTAACAATGGGCAGGTAGATAGATGGCTAGAATCAAGCACACAACTATGCATATATTAAGAGATAGGTATCAATTTATAATGCCAGGCAATATAGACTTGTCATGGATCTTGCACACTAGTTATGAATGACTAATAAAAAGCATATAAATGTGAAATAAATACAGTAATTTTTAAAGTGACCAACACTAAGAGTTAAATAAATGTAGCCAGGCACTGTTGCACATGCCCGTGATACCAGCTGTTTGCAAAGGTAATGCCGGAGTATAGCACGTTCAAGCCCAGGCTAGGGAATTGAAAGAGATCTTATCTCAAATTTTTTAAAAAAGGACTCAGAAGGTAACTCAGTGGACGAGTGCCTGCCTGACATGTACAAGCCCCTGGGTTCAGTCTTTAGTACAGAACAAAAGTTTGTGCCCCAAGAATTAACAAATGAAATAAAAGAGTGTTGAAGGAGAGGACAAACGTTCAAGAGTATATTCTAGAAAAATACTGAAAACTCAGAGCATGGTGTAGCAAGATGCCTAGTTTATGGCACCCAGGAAACAGAGCAGGGAAATAGTTCCAGAGAGGAAGGGAGGAGGGACCAGATAAAACTCCAAAAGCTGTGCCTTTATGTCCCACCCAGACACCTAGAGGTGTACTCCTCCAATGATTGGGTTGGGTCCCAAAGCTAAGCAAGTGCACACACCACCTTCATGCTCACGTCTCACTTCTTGTGAACTGTAAACACATTCCTTAAAGCATACTTAATCTCTAAATAAAAACAATAGCAAGCTTATAATTCCTGCTACTGTAATAAAAGATAGGATTGAAAAAAATAGAGTGAATGTTTATTACAGTAAATGCCACATTGTCACTAATCCCTCTCAAAATACTCCCCTTTTGCTTGAGTACATATATCCCACCATTCTTTCTTCTCTCTGAAGCACCTCAGAAAGTTCTCTGTTGTGTCTTTAGTTGTGTTGCCATGGGTCTCTTGATGTCCTGAATCAATTAAAAATATTTACTTGAATCAGTATTTACAGTGTCACTTTGACTTTGGGGAAACAGCCAGAAGTCGCATGGTGACTTGATGATCTGGTGAGTGAGGTGGAGGAGGACACATGAATATTTTTACAAGCCTGCTTTTCCATTGGATGCCACTTAGCAGCAGTGTTCACCATATTTTGATCACATAAAGACCTTCACAAAATAAGACTTCCAGAACTCCACTGAAAAATGACAAGAATAATGGAATGCTTTTTTCAAGCAAGGGAGAGTATTTTAAGGGGTGTTAGTGGCAAAGTACCTTTATCTGTAATTGTTGAAAAATTGAACATACATATTATATTTCAATCAACTTTGTACAACTCTCTTACATACAACTGGAAATGGAACAGTTCCTTCCCCAAAGTCTTAATAATTTCAGCATTTTTCAAAAGCCCAAGTCTTTTCTGAGACTCATGATAAAGTGTTAGGTGTGAACCTCTGTAAAAATAAAAAATCGAGTTATATATCCCGAAATACAATGGTGCAGGGTAAACATTTCCATTCCAAGGGGGTGGATAGTGGGATGAAAAATAATAGGACCAAAGCAAGACCAAAACCCATCGGGACAAACATGGAGGCCTCAGGCTCCATCTCCGACATATGGGCACATGATAGTGAGACGTAAGTTCCAGGGGAATTGGGCAGTCCCTTCCCTATGGCCTTGCTTCTTGCAGCCCACACAACCTCTCTCGGGCAGATTCCACTCATAGCCCAGAGCTTTGCTTGGCGGATGTTCTATGTTTCTGATATCTCTGGTAACTGGAGTCTCCACTGCATCATTGGATTCATTCCAAGATCTCTCCACATGCCCCTCTTAGGGGCTCTTTGCCTGTACTCTGGCCTTCCTTTGCTAGAACCTTGCTAGAAACCTGCGTGACTCCACAACTCTTATGTTCTGTGCGGTGGTAAGGCTGTATCACACAGATGCTGCCGAAGTGTGCTCCCAGTGGGAATGGTAGCCAGGTTCTCTCAGACTGTTGCTGTAGCAGCCTTTGAGTCCTGGAAAGCTAAGCATAGTGAAATGAATCCCAAGGAGCCAACTTGGGATCCTTTTTGAGCAAGGATTCTAGGAACTCTTCAAAGAAAAGGTTGACATTTTGTAAGCCTTGAGCTTGTGTTGGATGGGGTTTTGCTAATTTCTGAAACGCCTTCTAAGCATCTTTTTGTCCTTGTACAAAAAGTTGCTTTCTTTTTAATAGCACTAATCTTTTCAGGAACCACACCTCTTTTGGCTCCTATTATACATATGTGTTTTTTTTTGTGGGGAAAAGTTTAAGTTTTTCAAATTTTTATGCCTTGAGTTTTTCCCCTGGTTCTCACTGTAAATCTAAAGACAGCCATCAGTACCCCTACCACAGCCTGAATATTGGACTGCTTTGAAACTTCATATGCCAGATCAATGAAACCTACTGCTTCTAATTCACTGTCTTGCAAGGTTTCAAGACATGGGCAAAATGTAGACAAATTTTCTACCAAAGTGTAATACACATGGCTTCTTATCCAACTGTCAGTATAGTCCTTGTTCCTTCTTAGCCTGGTCTTTACTGTCCACACTTATCAGCATGCAGGTTTTCTGAGATCCAACTGGAATCATTCATTAAGCTTTGTTTATAGCAATAAAGGGTATCTCTATCCTGCATCTCCAGACCTTCCTGAAGTCTTCCTGCAAGCTAGTTACCAAACCTTCTGAACCACATGGTCAGTACAATCACAGCAGCATTTCTCTGGTGCCAGTTTTCTGTATTAGTCAGCTCTCCCATTGCTGGAGCACAGTTACCCAACACAGTTTAAAGGAGGAAAGATTTAATTTGACTTGTGGTTTCAGAGGTGTTTCAGTCCAAAGGAGGCTGGTTCTAAGGCAGAAACATGGTAAGAGAGAGTGAAGGAGCAAGATACATAGCTCAAGGTTTTGAGGAAACAGAGAAGTGGGAGAGTGCCAGAGAGGTAGAGGGAAGGGGCCAGACATATGTCCCCAAACCAGCCTCCATTTCCCACCCAGACACGCCTAAAAGTGTGTTCCACCAATGCTGGGTCTCAAAGCCAATCAGGTTGACACTGCACCCTAACTGCCACAGATACCTTCTTTAGATATTTTAAAGACAATTTTAAAGATATTTTATAAATATATTCTAAATATATTTCATGTAACATATATAAATTATAAAGACATTTTCAAGACAATTTTAGTTTTGGTATATGAATTTTACTTCATGGAGAAAGGTGGAACAAAAGTCTGTTAAAAGGACACAGTTCAATATCTTTGGTGAGAGGCCCTGGTGGCATGAACAAGGGAGACTGTGGTTGTATTCATCGTCCTCTGCTGGCTAGCAAATTACAACAGAACATATTAGATTACAGCAATAAACATTTTCTCAGGAGTTCAGGAGGAACATGGCTAGGAGATTCATATTCATAAGGCTGAAGTCCCCTTGCAGCAAGTGTTATATCTTCTGAAACTTAGAACAACGCTCAAGGTTCTGCTTTTAATAAGGCTCGCTCCAGTAGCTGGTGGTGACTTGTAGCTCTTGGCTGGAGTGAGTGCTTCCTTCTTTCTGTCAATGTGGCCGCCAATCATCCAAGGCCATTTTTCCCTATGTGGCCTCTGCAGGAGGATGGCCTGGACTTTTTCACATCGTCGCTGGATTCCGACAGTCAAGTGAGCAACAAAGAGCATACCAGAAACAGAAACCAGGGTCACTTTAGAACCTAATATCTCATAATTCTTTTTGCGTTGTATTCATTATCTATGAGTTACCAAGTACAGTGTACATAGAAAAGAAGTACAATTCAGATCACCCATTGAAAGGAGAATTTAGATAATTTGTAGTCATGTTTTCAAAACTACCACTTCAGTGGAGGAGATGATTCAGACTTTGTAGGAGAAAGTGATTATGGCCCACTGTACCCCAAAATGGCATTTAAATGCTTTAGAATGGAGCTGATATTCAGAAAGTTTCTCACTGAGGTGCTAATAAAACCATGCTTGGATGTATTAGTGGAATTTCCACTGGGGTATGTTAGACCAGCTGTCTGGCTAGAATGCTGGGAGGAACTTCTGGGAATCTACCTGTGGAGTGTTGCAAAGTCAGCACAAAACTTCTGGCGTACTGTCTGCTGGGAAAGACTGAGTCTTTCTGGAAAGCAAGGTTCAGTGCCAACAGAACCTGTTAGGAAGCTGCTTGGAAGGGAAGGGGGTTCCTCTCAGCATGCACGCTGCACAAACACTGTAGCAGCAAGGAAAGTGAGGAGCAGAGAAACCCTCTCCTAGTGTTTCTCTTGGAATCCTCTACTGACAATATTTCCCTTCATGCTGGCTGGCAACGGAGAAATGTCTTCAGGTTCCAGCTCCAGTGTCACAAAACTGGGCAATGGAGGGGTGGATTTGAAGCTGAGAGGCAGTAAACTGATAAATGGCACAGGAGCTGTGAAAAATACCTAGGTCGTTGATGATGCCACTTACTGGTGGGGAACCAAGGAATTGTTTGGGGGTGGGGTTAAGACTACTTCTGGGGACATGTTAATTTTGAAACATGTAGGAAACACTTAAGGAAGGGTATTGACTATCCAGATAAATAAGTAAATCAGATGTTTAGGTCAAAGAGGAGCCTGTGACAAATTTTGCTGGGACAACTAGAAATCTATATGAAAAAATAGGAACTTCAACCCATTTTTTATTTCTTATTTTTAATTCTATTTTAAAAATTAATACATGGTTATGACACAATGAAAATATTCATTGTGAAGAATTGGAACACGAACATATTACATCTTAGTGTTTTTACTTTTCGTTGCCTTTCCCTCTTTTTCTCCCTCCATCTTTAGATCTTCTTCTCATGCAGGAGATACCATGCAATATTTAACCTTCTGTGTCTGATTTATTTCACCTAGTGTTGTGGTCTCAAGGTGCTTCTATTTTCCTATAAATAACTGAAATTTACCCTTCCTTATGAGTGAGTAGTACTCAAATGTATATATATCTCACATTTTCTTTCTCCATTCATCTGTTGGTGGACAGATGGGGTTTCCACAGCTTAGCTACTATGGGCTGTGCTGCTATGAACATGGGTATGCATCCTTCACTGTAATATCATAGCTTTGATTCTTTGGGAGATCATACCCAGGTGAATTATAACTGCCAACCCATATTTCACACCTATCTTATTCTGTTCATGCTGTGGTAACAGTACTACAGACTTGGTGATTTACAGTGACTCATTGTGTTTTGAGAGGTTGGGAGGTGTAAGATCAAGGCATTGACATGTGGTCAGAGCCTTCGTGTTGTAACTTCCTATGGTGGAAATCAGAAGGGTTAGAGAATGTGTGCAACAGAGACTGAGATAAAAGGGAGCCAATGCAATTCTTTTATAAGGAGCCCACTTTTATAATGATAGTTTTAGTCCTTGCATGAGATCTGTGTATCTCCTGTTAGGCTGCACTTTCTAGCAGTATTGGATTGAGTTTCTAGCATATGCTATTTGGGGGACACATTCAAATGACAGCATTCTCCCCCTAACTCCCCTAAGTCCAGGTACTTTTTACTTGTGAAATACTATCATTCATTCTCAGCAGGTCCAATATTTTAACTTGTGTGTTCCAGCACAAACTCACCAAAGTCCAGAGTGTTATCTAAATCTATGGGAGTGAGACTCAAGACATGATTCATTTGAAGCAAATACCTCTCTAGATATGAGCCAAAATAAAACATCAGACAAGAATAGGCAGAAATAGGAAGGAGAAAAAGGGTAATTAGTCCTAGTAAGCTCACAGTCAAACAGGGCAAACAACATTAAACCTGGTATACGTATATTAAATCTGGATACTTGTCTTCTTTTACTCCATAGGCCATCTTTTGGGCACTTTGGGGCAGGAGTTTCCCTGCAGCGGGTTGGCTGGGCTTATCCCATGCAGCAAGCTGTCATTGGCTGGGGTCTCCTGGTCACTGCTTTGCCAAGCTGGTGTGCATATTGCTAGCTCTACAGTATTGTAGGCTCAAGTGGCCCCACATCCATGGCTCTACTAGGTGTTACCCTCTTGAGGACTTCCTGTGATGGTACTGCCCTGTGACAAGTGCCTGCCTGCGGTTTCAGCATCTCTCTTACATCCTTTGAAATTTAGGTGGAGGAAGTCTCGTAGCTTTTGCATTCTGTGAGCATCACATGGACACTACCAAAGTTTCTAAGTTGTACCTTCTAGTGCAGCCTGACATGGGTTGAAACACAGCTGGAGTGACCAAGAAGTGCTACATCCAAAGCAGGGGATCAGAGACATGAGGACAGAGAATGCTGAGGTCCTTCGAGAACTTCTCTGCAAGCCTTACTGTCAGGGTCTTAGCTTGCCTTGAAGATCTCTGCACCGCCTTCAGGGTCATTCTCCCATGGTATTGATGAGTGTGACCTGGCTTCCTTCTATCCATATTGATTAGCAGAAAGTCACTTGGCAACACTCAGTATTCTCCCTTAAGCATGGCTTTTTATTTTTATATAGACAGGTTGAGTATTTTCTAACTCTTTCCATTCTGCCTCCTTTTTAATTGTAAATTCTACATTTAAATAATTTCTTTCTCACTGCATTTTTGTTACGTATTATTAGTAGAAGCCATGCAGGATCCTGAATCTTCTGCTGCTTATATACATTGTTTTTGCCGAATATCCTAATTGTTGCCTTTAAATTCTGCCTTCCATAAAGTCCTAGAACCTAGAAAATTCATCCACTTTCCACTTTGTAAAAGAATAATCCTTACTCTAATTCTGATGTCATGCTCCTCATTTCTGACTTTATCAGAATGGCTTTTACTGTCCATCCATTTTTCTGCTAGAATCATGGTCACCATTACTTAAGTAATCTATCAGAAATTTCATTTTCCCTACAGCTCACTTTTTCTTCTGACTCTTCACTGGAATTGCCCTTAAATGACTTATTCTTGGCAAGTTGGGTGTTTTCAGCACTCACTTCAAAACAGTTCTAGTCTCTACCCATCCATAGCTACTTCCACATTTCCAGATACTTGTTTCAGCACCGCTCTACTTGTCCAGTACCAATCGTCTGTCTTAATCTGCTTTGTTCTGCTGTAAAAAAATAACCAAGACTGGGTAATTTATAAAAGAAATTATCTCTCACTGTTTCGGGAGCTGGGAAGTCCAGTAATAAAGTGTAGTGACTGGCGAGGGACTGCCTTCTGGCTGTGTTACCTTGTAATGGAAAGCGATGAGGAATTCACCGCTGCTTTTTGGTGCCATTAGAACCTGCAGATGATTGGACGGTACTGAAGGCCACACTGAAGGCAGATCTGCCCCACTCAGCCCACTGACTCACATGCCAGCCTTCTCTGGAAATATAGATATGCCCCAAAATAGCGCTTAATCAGTTCTCTAGGTATTTCCTAATTTCATCAAATTGACACTTAAAATCTCTGTCCTGGGACCTTATATAAAAAACTCAGTATGAATTATAGACTCCCATAATAACCTTAAGTTATGAAA
The DNA here is from genome assembly GCA_004027295.1 of Dolichotis patagonum. Taxonomy (NCBI): domain Eukaryota; kingdom Metazoa; phylum Chordata; class Mammalia; order Rodentia; family Caviidae; genus Dolichotis; species Dolichotis patagonum. Next base: position 32,330 of record PVJX010008920.1, read on the forward strand.
TTTCTATAAGAAAGCAAAAGGTGCAAACTTTGAAAAAGTTTATGAAATATAATATTAAATCTGTAAGATATAAAAATAGTGAATTTAAGTCTATTGAAGTTTGAAATTTCTGTACTATGAAAAATACTAAGAGAGTAAAGAGACAAGCTTTAGATTAAGAGAAAATATTCATAAATTATGTCAGAGAAAGAATTTGTGTCCAAAGCCCAATAATAAGAAAACAACTTAATAGAGAGTGAATAAAAATTTTAGCAGGAATTTTACTAAAGAAAATACATGGATAGTGAAAAAGTACATGAAAAACATTTGCAACTAACCATCATCAGAGAAATATAAATGAAAATTATACTGAAATACCTATTAAAATGCTTTCTTTTTATTATGTAGTTTTTATTACTACATGTTTGCAGTACATAATGATTACATTTATCATGAGGAATTTGTGCATATGCATAACACATCTTAGTTCTTTTTTGATCCCTTCCCCTCCCATCTCTTTCTGGACCCTCCTACTCTTGATCCCCTTTCCACTGGAAAAAGCTCTATTTCCTTTTTCTTTGATTTTTAAAAAATTCCTTCCTTCCTTCCTTCCTTCCTTCCTTCCTTCCTTCCTTCCTTCCTTCCTTCTCTCCTTCCTTCCTTCCTTCCTTCCTTCCTCCTACATATCTTGTTCCTATGCACATTTGAAAAAGACCTCTTGACTTCCTATTATCTACTTTTTATGTGCATTTTAACTATTTATATTTAAACTTGTGTGTCTGGTTAATTAAAAAATAAAATGACAATGTTACATGCCAGATGCAAGAGGAACATTCATACATTTATGCTGAGAGAAAATGTTAACGTGACAGTTTTTTTAAAATATCAACTTGAACATACTCTTATAATATCTAATAATCTCACTTTGATGCATATGTCAATGATAAGTTAAAAATTATGTGCACACAATAATTTGTACACAAGTTTATCTGAACTTATATTTTGAATAGGAATGGTGAGAAGAGATATATTTGATTTGTTTTTGGAAATCAACAATGTCTATCATAATACATCCTGTTATCTTCAAAATAGCTGCCCATACCATCAGACAGTATAAAATCAAGCAGAACAAGAGAGTAAAACCAAACCTAACAAAACTATGAAAACATACAGGAGTTCAAAACAAGATAATAGGAAATTAACAGTGGTTATCATCTTCCCTTTCTAGATATTTCCTCCCAATCACTTTGATAATATCTGTAGTACATTTTGGATCCCGTAAGTCCTTCAGTTCTTCACAGTAGGAGAGAACATGATGTTCACCCCTATAAGTCCAAACCATTTTACCCATGAGCATGACCTCAAATTGCATCTATTTACCTACAAAAGCCTCACAATTATCATTCTTTATAACTAAGTAGGTTTCCATTGTATTAAAATACCTTATTTTTGACCTGAGGAACTCTTGAAGATCACTGTGTAAAATATCAACCTTAGTTTTGTTCCTACCACCGTGTTTCAAAAGCCTATATCATTGTTTTGGGCTCTTTGCTATTGTTATTTATTTGTCTTTTTTGTTTCTTATTTTTCTAGTAATCTGTTTAGTTTTTTCCTCTAATGCAGAAAGGATAGGTTTATTTAGAGGCTATACATGCCTAGAACTTCTCCTAAAGAGTTTATAAGAATCAGTTATATTATGTGTGATGAAATGAACAGCTATTTTGTTTTTTTTTTGTTTTTGTGTTTTTTTTAAATTTTATTTTAAAGAGAATAAAACAAAAGAGAGCAGTACAGGGCATATCAGAACAGGACAACATAGGCAACACAGTACTTTACATTAAGACAACCGGACATTAACAGTAGCTATCACAATATCTCTTTCTCTGCTATAGCTGAGCATAGTTTCAAATACAATAATATCAAACATAACAAAATAGTATAAAGCCATTCAAAGAGTGAAAGAATTACGGGGCTTTCTGAACTGAATAACAGAAAATGATCAATGGGTACTATAATGTCTCATTTTCGATAGAAAAATTTTGTTTAAATTATCACACATATTCAAATCCCAATAAGACACAATGTGATAGATAGAACCAATGGTAGTAGAAGAATAGAAGCATGGTAGGACTTCTAAGCAGGATGATATTAAATCAGCAATAGCTGTCATAATGTTTTGTTTTCTTCAAAACAGCTTGAACAGCTATTTTGAAGAAAAACAGACATTATGGTGTCCATTGCTGATTCCATATGTCATACTGTGAAATCCAGTATGCTTCTATTCTTTGTTCAGAGTGGTTTTAGTCTGTTTTGTGTTTAAGTTCAACAAACATGAAAGTATGGACAGCTATTTTGAAGAAAACAAGAGACATTATGGCAGCCATTGTTGATTTTCCTATTGTCAGGTTTTGAAGGCCTGTAATGCCTTTATTACTCTGTTCTGATCAGTTTTGTACTATTTTGCTTGTATGAATTCATTGTGTGTGAAGATATACACAACTATTTAGAAGAAAATAAGAGACATGATGGTAGCTACTATAGATTTCCTGTTGTCTTGCTTTGAAATTTGTGTCACATTGTTTTGCTTCTGATCTGCTTTGTTCTGTTTTGTTTAGTTTTACCCTTTTTAAAATAAAAATAAAAAAATAGCAAATCTTTATTATTAATTGATTAGTTGATTGACAAGATAATCCTGCTTTTTTCTGGTTTCCTGTCACATGGAACAATAGTTTTCTCTCCTTTGACTTTTGGTCTATGAATTTCCTTTCAAGTTAAGTGTGTTTATTGTATGTAGCATATTCATGGATCTTACTTCTCTCCCTGTGTTTCTTTTTATTGGTGATTTGAGGCCATCTGCATAACGGTTATAGTCAGTATGCATTGGCTTGTCTCTGCCATGCTACCTCCTGTTGTTGGCCCTCCACTTTTCCCCGCTGTTCAATTGGCTGCCCTGTTTGGTGATCCTGCTCTGCTGCTGTTCCTGGCACTGTGGTCATCTTTCTCTCTCTCTAGGATATCCTCTACTTCTCTCTGTAGAGTTGGTTTGGTGGTCATGAATTCCTTCAGTTGTTCTTTATCATAGAAGTGTCTTATTTTTCCATCAATTTTGAAAGATAGTTTTGCAAGGTACATCAATCTGGGTTGGAAGTTATTTTCTTTCAGGATTTGAAACAATTCACTCCAAACTCTTTTTGACTTGATGGTTTGTGTTGAAAAGTCTGCCATGATTCTCATGGCTTTTCCTTTAAAGATGATCTGTTTCTTTCCTCTAACAGCCTCTAATAGTCTGTTCTTGTGCTGAATTTCTGGGATCTTGATTATTATATATCTGGATGTACATTTACTTTGATTATGTCTAGTTGGAGTTTTATATGTCTCACTTATCTGAATGCTTGATCCTTTTCACACGTTTAGGAAGTTTTCTACTATTACTTCTGTAAATAATCTTTTTGTGTCATTTGTGTTGACCCTTGCATCTTTGCTGACACCTATGACTCTTAAATTATTTTTCTGTGTGTCATCTTGCAGCCATTGAATTGTTATATCCTGGTTCCTTGTTATTTTTGAGGAATCTTTCTTTTCATGATGGCTAGCTGCAATCCTGTGTTGAAGGTCTGAAAGTCTATCTTCAGTCTCTTTCAAGCAGTTTTGCCAAATTTTGATCAACTTCTTAATTTCCTGGTTATCTCTTAGATTCCAGGAGATATTCAGACAGATTCAGTTTCATGCATTGTAATTCCTTTCTATTCTATAGCAATTCTATATTGCTCATTCAAGGTTTCCATCATTTTCCTATACTCCTCTCTTTTTCTTAACCTATGTCTTCTTTAGATATGCTCAACAATTTTTCATTATGCTTGTGATTCTTTCTTTTTCCTGTGATATTATTTCTGACTTGATTACTTTTACAGTCCCATGAAGTTGTTTCTTTATTTCAGTTCTGTGTGACTTCCATATTCTTCCATGACTGTGTCTCCCAGACTTGTTCTGTGTGGGATGGAAGTCTGAGATTGCCTTTTGCTCCTTCGTCTCAACATTTTCCTTGGTTCTTCCCAACAGGCTGGTTGTGAGGTCCCAGGCACTTCTCACATTGACTGCCTCTCCACATGGTAGGAAAATGGGCCAGACACCTGGCTTTCTCTGAACCCAGACTCCTGGGGATGCTGAGGTGCATGGCAAGGACTTCTTCAGACACGAACGTCTACCCTGAGGCTTGTCCATGGCCATGGATGCATGGTGGCAGGGCTTGTTTTTCTCTTAGTCTACATGGCTACACCAGGGACACAAGGGCGTGCTTGTCTGGTTCTCCTGGCCTGCGTTGGCTGCCCAAGGGAAGCAACCATCTCCAATGGCGACCTGCAGGTACACGGGGCATATCTGGCTGTTTCTCCCTGCCCATACTGGCTGCCTGCAAGAGGAAGCCTTCTGATGGCAGTGGGCACACAGGGTGGGTCTGGAAGTTTGTCCTTTGACTTGTTTTTGAAGTTAAAAATTATTTTTTGTCTTTTAGTTTTAAATAGTATATTAGCTATAGTTTTTTTTTTTTTGGTAGATGTCATCTATCAGGTAAAGAAAGTTTATTTAGTTTTCCTTTGCTAAAAGAAATAGATGTTGCATTTTAAAATACCTTTTTGAGCTCTGTTGATATGACTATATGGTTTTTCTTTAATATATTGATGTGGTAAACTACGTGGATTTAGTCATATTTCTGGGGTTAAACACCACGTAGTCATTATGTGTTATACTTTCTACACATTGCTAGATTGATTTACTTATGTTTTGTTGATCATTTGTGTGTCTGTATCCATGGGGGATATCATTCTGAAATGTTTTTTGGAATATCATCATTTGGTTTTGGTATCAGAGCAATGTTGGCTTTATGAGATGAGTTGGGAAGTGTTTTTTTCTATCCTATATTCTAGTACGGTGTGCAGATAATTAGTATTATTTACTGTTCAAATGGTTGGTTGAATTTGTCATTTAAACAATCTGGGCCTCAGTTTGATTTGTTAGCAGCATGGTGCTTTGATAAGAATTTGGGGCTTTGACTCAGGCAGTGGCAGGTTGACATGTGACTTTGGTTACTCCTTATGAGACACTGGGCAAGTTATTCATTCTCTCTAAGCCTCAGTTTCCTTATCTATAAGATGGGAGGTTGTGAAGATTAACTGATCATATACATACTCTACTACTGACTTAAATATACTACAGGGTTGTAGTAATTAAAACAGTAAGGTACAAAAAAGACACATTGGGCAATGGACCAGAATAGAAAGCCTAGCAGTAATACAATTGTCTTTGCATCTACTACCAGGTGATTTTTGACAAAGGTGCTAAGAACACATGCAGGAAAAAGAGAGGCTTTTGAATAAATGGTGATATAAAAATTGAACATCCACATGCAGAAGAATAAAACTAGACCCTTTCACTACAAGCAAAATTCAAAATGGATTAGAGTCTTAAATGTAAAAACTTCAAATATGCATTTGCTAGAAGAAAACTTAAACAAAATGCTTGAGGACATTGCATTAGGAAGAGATATTTTGGGAAGACCTTAAAAGTACAAGGAATCAAAGCAAGATCACACAAATGGGGTTATGTTACAGCAAAAAGTTTCTGCACATTAAATAAAGCAGTCATTAGAATGAAGAGACAACTTACAGAATTGGAGACAACATTTGCAAAGTATACATCTCTTAAGGGGTTAATATCCAGAATATGTAAGGAACTCAAAAGCAAAAGACCAAAAAATCAATTAAAATGTACAATTTTTCTAAGTAGAAGTTCTCAAAAGATGATATTCAGATGGCCAGTGGATGTATGAAAAAATGTTCATCATTAATCATGAGGGAAATGCCAATCAAAACCACTATGGATTATCACATGAACCCAGTAAGAATGGCTGTTATCAAAAAGACTAAAGTGAAGGCAAGGTGTCGAGGAAAAGGAACCTTTGTGCACTGTTGGTGGGAGTGTAAATGAATACATTGATTACAGAGCATAGTATGGAAGTTCCTCAAAAATTAAAAATAGAATTACCACAAAACAGCAATCCTACTACTTCAGTATATAGCCAAAGGGAATAAAATCAGGTTGCCAAAGAGTTATCTGCACCTCCTTGTTCATTGTAGGACTTATTTACAGGAGTCAAGAAATGGAAACAACCTAAATGTCCATCATCCATAAGTTGTGAACAAACTATAGAACACATAAAAAGGAATGAAATTCTGTCATTTATGACAACATAGCTGGAAAGAGATATTGTTGTGTGAAATGAAATAAGGGAGGCACAGAAAGGCAAGCATCACATGATTCTACTTACATGTGCATTGTAAAAAAAGTCGATCTTCTAGAAGTTGAAAGTAGAGTGGTGTTTACCAAAGACTAAGAAGAATAACAGGGAAAGGAGGGAAAAGAAAGATTGACCCATGGGTACTGAGTTACAGTTAGATAGGAACCAGAAGTTCTGTGTGCTATTGCGAAGTCAGTTGATTATGAGTAGAGTTATGCATTATATGTAACTCAGTAAGTTAGAAGGAAGCATTTTGAATGTGTTCACTATGAAGAAATGATAAATATTTCAGGCCACAGATATGTACCACTAGACAGTGTATTCATGTATCAAAACGTCATATGCAAACCCATTAATATGGAAAATTTTTGTTTTTTTTGGTGTGCAGTTAAAAATAAATTTAAGTTAAATGAAATGCTAATTACCCTGATTTTAATATTACAAGTTGTATTAATTGACTGAATGTCATATTATACTCCATAAACATGGGCAATTATTGTGTGTCGATTAAAAATAAAACAAATAATGTGTTGTTTAAAATGAATATATAGGGCTGGGGATTTAGCTTAGCAGCACAAGCACTTGCCTGGCAAGTGCAGTGTCGTGAGTTGATCCCCAGTCAAACAAAACAAAATAAAACAACACTGAATATATGTATTTTCAATATTATACTACATATATTTATATATAAAGTACATATCACTTTTATGTTATTAAATTATTTAAAGTTTGCTGTTATGCTGTTTACCACTGTACTATTTTAAACCTTATTTTGCAGATAAATGTGACTTTGTATAAATAAATGCCATTTAATTTCAGGTTTTCAGACCTTTGTGATGGTTTTTCAGACATAACCTTTTTTTTTCAGAACAGATGCAGTGATAATTGCAGTATGTCAAAATGTTAGTTATTTATTTGAAATTTGTAAAGGATAACCTGAAAAATAAAAACCCAGTTCAACAAGGATTTTCCCCTGTTGCAGTCAGCAAGGCTTATGTGAGGTTTTTAAAACATGATAAACCTCATTATGTCAAAATATAAAGTGTAATGGCTCAATGCACATGCAGTATGCCATTAATGAAGACTGCGAGTGATGTGAAAGACCTGTGTGTGGTGGTTCCAACAGAGATTAATGGAACAAAAGCCTTTTTTCTGGAAAGTGACATAGTAGTACTGTGTACAACGTCAGAAGTTAGGGAATAACCCTAAGTCTGGAAAAACACTAACGTATTGCTTTGTTCTCTTACTTGTAGCTGACTTTGGTTTGGCAAAGCAAAAACAAGAAAACAGCAAGCTCACGTCTGTTGTTGGAACAATCTTGTATTCTTGGTAAGGGTAATTGTCTTATGAGTCTCAGTCATTGTGTTTGACTGTTTGGGCTATCATTTCTATTTTTAGCTTGCAAAGAAAAGAGAATTTTAGGACAGACAGATTATTTAATAAATTTTCCTCAACTACCTAAGTAATATACACAAAAAGAATTATGGATCATTATGTATGTATAAAAGAACCATCACAAAAATTAATCTTTCTTCTAATGTAGCATTACCCCTTATGGGGACTAGTTTTATAACTAAAAATTGGGGCAATCTTTGGCACACAATTGGTGTGCAATACTTGTTAAATAAATCTGTGAATAAACTAGTAGAAATGCTAACCAACACAATACTTGGGATATTTTATTACATCTACTTGTAGGCACCTATTTTTTTATCTTTTCTACCTTTAAATATTAAAGTCCAGAGAAAGTTTTATACCCCATTATCTATCCTGATCTCTGGAAAGTAATAGTTATTGAATAAATTTTATTTCATGAATGAATAAATGTATATTTATACATGTGTATACAAAATGGGTTACTTAAGTAAATCTTTGATGAATCGAGACACTTGTAACTTTTAAAAAATACTTTGAGAGTTCTTTTGCAAGCTATTATTATGAAATGAGAATTTTTTTTGCTAATCACATATCATTTTTCTCAATCTATTGAAATTACCAAGCAGATATGGTTCTCAATATAAATGCCAACATCAGAAAAATATTCTGAAATATGATTCAATGTATCAAGCAATCAGGACACTTTCATTTTCTTTTTGTAAAATTTGGCCTATTGTAAATTGAGTCCTGGAGATAGAATTGAAACTAAATCTTCTTGAGAGAGGTTGGAAATTGTCTTGGAATAGCAATCCCATTTTACAAAGTTATCTCATATATGTTTGTAGAGGGTGACTCTGGTTTATTGTATTGGAAATTTCTTACATTTTATTTTTAAAAACAGTTTCATTAGAAAATGCAAAAAAGACTGGTGGCCAGACTAATATTCCTTGAAAACTGCAAGTTTACATTCATATTTAATGTGTTACCAGTAAGGCTGACCACCTATTGCTTGATGCTAGAAAAACTGTTCTTTCACTTACTTTGCATGGTTTTTCAGAAATAATGAAAAGTTGATTACAAAAATGTGAATTAGTAATACATTCCTGAACAGATTTGCTTGTCAAAATTACAGAGTGGATAAGACACAAACTTAAATTTAAGTTGTATTTGGTGTAAGCAGATTTTTGTTGCCAAGATTATGTATTAAGTTCCTAATTGTTAATATGACACTTTTTTATATGTGTGTTCATGTAATAAACGTACAAACTTTCTAGGGAGAAATACAGAAGATGAGAATGATTTTGCTTTCTTATCCCAAAGATAGGTCCGTAACACCTGTTACTTTTTAAATTAATGGAGAGCTAGAAAAACTGAACCCTGCTCATACAGATAAACTATTATTTCATGTAGGTATATAGTGATTATTTTAATAGTATGTGCAATATGTTTTATTACATTTCATATTTCGATCAAGTCTTTGATCTTATAAGCTACTTCAAAGTTTTCTGTTTATTTTTCAACTTTCCCCCTACCCTAGTTAATAGAAATTAGTTATTCACTGGGTTTAACTGTGAAATTGTGCTTATATTTGTCTTTCTTCCTAGTTTTTAATATTTTCTACTGTATCAGGTTAAAGAACCAAGTTGGAGATTATATTCTGTTACTCATTTATCTTGAGATTCTCCAAAACAGACTATTAAGCAAGGGTTCAAACGAAACTGTTTGTGAGAGATCCTAGGAAACACTAGCAGGGGAGGAGAAAGGTGAGACAGGGAAGGGAGAGGAGCTGGTACAGTGAACATTCAGAGGCAGGCTGGTAGGGCAGTATCTGAGATAACAGCACTGGAGCTGTTTTAGAGTGGTCCTATTGCTGGGTGAGAAGTTGGAGGATCTTCTTCTCAGTCACAAGTGGGAAACGTCATGCTTGAGGTAGGAGAAGCCCTTAGAGGAGTCTCCCGGAATTGTTTGAGGTCCTACGATGCTGACTCAGGCTGAAAAGTGAGTAGAAGGGGATCTGGCCACGGTCCTGACATTGTCTGGTCTGTAATAACTTGAGTCTTTATTGTTTCAAATATAAAAGTACCCTAATACATTGTTTGATACATCATTTCCTTTGAATTTTCCATATCCTCCTTTTGGTGTTTTCTCTGAATTCTTAACTTGGAGAAACATGAAGTTAATATTTTTCATGATCACTGTTCTGAGTCTCGCACTGCATGTCTTTTCCTGGATTGTCCCTTCGCCTTAGAATAGTGTCCCATTACCCATTATGGCACGCATGCTGTAGCAGGCATTGAGCCAGGTGTATGAGGTGCTTTTTCTAAACTAAATCTCAGTTTTCAGATCCAGGTATAGTGTTGTCACTCTGATATGCAAGTGGCTTTGGGGTTGTGCTTTGGGCCCTTGGTCTCTAAAAGGTTCACATGATGTCAACTCTGTAAAGTACTTTCTTTCAAACTTTGTACTTTTTGTGTGGTTCTTTGGAGCTCTGAACCTATAAATGTGGATTTGGGATGCATGGGGAACTGTTATTCCCATTTCTTATGAGCCTCAAGTTTGATGAATTTTATACGCCTATATAATTTTCCCTTTATTTTTTACTTTTTTCCTCTGATATTTATTTTAGAAGGGAAAGTTCTCTTTATCAACTCTTGTAGGAAGTTCTGTACATCCTTTATTCTTCATGCAGCTGCTAGATAAAGGGTTTGCGGGCACATAGCTGAAATGATTGTGCTAGAACAGAAGTTCAATAAAAGTTTCTTTTCTCAACTGATTGACTTATTATTAGGCAAATGTTTGTTATCTTCTCAAGGAAAATAATATCAAAATATGGTTGTTGTTTCCATTTTAAAAAAAATCTCTGTTTTACTCTAACTCCAGAGGAAAAAATAGCAGACCATCTTCAACTACCTTTTCAGAGTAGAATTAGGATTTGAGTTTCTGGGAAGTAGTTCATGCTAATTCTTCATGGAACATGTATTTGTTGTTTAACAATGGAGTCTGATATAATGGAAATGAAAAGTTTGGCTGCTATTGGAGTGAGAATTTTTTGTGAGCCTTCACTGCTTGTTATGATCCTGTTCACATTATGGCCCTAGATAATTGGATAGATCTAAATAATGCTGTATAGAAACTTGGATAAATTGAGACAAAGCGAAGCATGTCTAACTGTTGACTGTACCTCCTAAGGGCTTAAGAAAGTTATAAGGCACTTGGAATTTAAAATCTTAAAAGGCTTAAGACATTTCAGTCACTTCTGACTGCTAATGTAAAGACCAAATTGTCAGCATAATTGTACCTGTGTAACCCTGCATATTCAGGCCTTTGCTGGTTCTCCAGCTTTGCCTCAAACTAGACTTGAGTAATGTCACCCATGCCCTCTGAGCACAGGGCCTCTTACACATGCTGTTCTCCTTGCCAGGAAGACCCTGGTCCCGCCTGTCAGCTGTCTGCTCAACTGTAGCCTTTTCAGATGAACCCTGGCCAAAGTATATTTCCTCTGCTCTATGTGTTCCATGTATTTTCCTCCACACAGCTGAATATTTTATTTATTTTGTGATAGTTCACGATGATGTTATTAACTACTAATCCGCAGCACTGAATCTAGTAGTCTCACAAAAATATTCGCTAGTGAGTGATCCAGTACTTCCATGATTGTGAAGAACACCCAACAGGATGTGCTATAAAGAGAATTGTTCTTTTATTGTGCAAAATTATCATTAGCTATCATCCCTCCCAGTCTTTTACCCCCCTGCTGTTTTTATAGATCTCCCAAATGTTCCCCTTTGGAATTCTATTCTTCTAGTTAGCTGCAGAGTTTACTTCCTTATTTCATTTGGATCTCTGCTTAAATGGCACTTGTATAGAGAGCATTTCCCTGATCACCTGCCCGCAGACTCAACTCCCAAATCTTGCTGTCGTGTTTCATGGCCCTTCTTTCTTCCTGATCTTAGAGTGTATAGATGATCACCAACTTTGGATGGTTTAATTTACAGTTTTTTTTACTTTGATGGTGTACAAGCAACATGCATTCAGTAGAAACCATACTTTGACTTTTAATCTTTCCTGGGCCACTGATGTTCAGTAAAATGCCCTGAAGGGCAGGCAGTGACAATGCGTAGCAGCTCCCAGTCGGCCACTGAGCACAGTGAATACTCCCGTGTGTACCCTGTTACCAAGCTGTGCCATTCAGCGAGTCAGAGGTGTTCAATGCATCTTTGATGTATGATTTCAGGTTGTAAACCCCGTGGTAAGTCAAGGAGCATTTGCATCTGAGTGGTTTATCATGAGCGTCCCTCACTAAACACCAACATCAGGAGCATAGGTTCTTTGCCTCCCTGGCTCGTCATGGCTTCTCCAAGACCCACAGGCTGAATGTCAGAATCTTCATAATATTATGAATAGATAAAATGAAGAGAAGTCATGCTTCTTTTTAATGCAATTAAAATCAGAATGTCAGAATGCTTGCCTCTTTTTATTTTTAATTAATTAATTTATTTTGTGGTACTAGGCATTGAATTCTCCTGAGCAAGCACTCTAAGCTATATCTCAGACATTTTAATACATTTTATTTTGAGACATGATCTGAGTTACTAAGACTGGCTAAGACTTGTGATCCTCCTGCTCCATCCTCCTGAGCCACCTGGAATACAGGCTGTCCTTCCAGGCTCGGCTGAGTGTGTGTGCGTTCTTACTGGAAGTGCTAATGTATCTTCGAATTTTTCTTTCTTTTGCCTCAGTAAAGCCTGAAGTGAATGCTTTATAGTTGCTACAGTAAGTACCTTGATGGCAAGCTCTATTTTGTTTTTTTTCATTCATTTATTATTTTATTTTCATATCTTCCATAATAATGGTATCAAGTAGGATATTAGTTTTTTTTAATGAACTGGTTCTAATTTATTGAGCCAAGTATTTTTCTATGACTAATAAGTTGACCCTGAGGGAACCTGCAAAAGAACAATTTTCAAAGATAAGAGCATAATTGGAATAAAAACATAGCATTGGTAGATAGGTTGATGGGTCACTGTCAAAATCACAAGGTCTAGAATCAGACTGCCTGATTTAAACTCTGTTTAAAGTCAAGGTCTGTTATTGAAGGTTATAAATTACTGAGTTCCATTCCTCAGTTTCTTTCTCTGCAATATGGGGATAATATTATTGTCCATATCCTAGGATTACTGCAGGATTAAATGAAGTACTATCTATCCTGTATGTTACTGGAATCTGGTAAGCATTCACTAGATAATAGTGAGTGTTATATGCTGTTTGAAGTTTGCAAGGACAGTGCTCATTTGAATATATTGATTGTATTGTGCCAAGAATCAGATTTGTTTCTTCATAGTACCAGTAGAGAAGAATCAGTGACATTGTGTTTATTTATAGCTCCTTTACCCTTCCTATTCCTATATTGGTTCTTGGATGGCTTTTTGGTTAGAGTAGGGGCCAGGATCTTTTCAGAAGCCAAGCAGAAGTAGTTAAGAATTATGAAAGTGAAAGAAGATTCTCTTTGCATCCAAGCACAAAGACTTGCAGGAACAGAGCTATCCATAGTGGCACTTTAATCAGGTAGAAAGAAAATTTATTTTTTTTAATTTTAAAGAGAATAAAACAAAAGAGGGCAGAACAAAACATATCAGAAAAGAACAACATAAGCAACACAGCGCTTTACATTAAGACAACTGGACATTAACAGTAGCTATCAAAATCTCTCGTTCTCTGCTATAGTTGAGCATAGTTTCAAACACAATAATATCAAACATAACAAAATAATATAAAACCATTCAAAAGAGTGAAAGAATTACAGGACATTTTGAACCAAATAACAGAAAATGATCAATGGCTACTATAATATCTCATTTTCAGTAAAAAATTTGTTTATACTATCACATATATTAAAATCCCAATAAGACACAACATGATAGAACTGATGGTAATAGCAGAGTAGAAGCATGGTAGGACTTCTAAGCAAGACGATATTAAATCAGCAATGGCTGCCATAATGTTTTGTTTTCTTCAAAACAGCGGTTCATACTATCACGCAAAATAAAGTCAAACAAAACAATATAAAACCATTCCAACTGATGCATGAAAACACTGAAAGGCTTCAAAGCAATGAAATGGGAAATCATGATTACCATAAAATCTTATATACTCTTACCAACTCTCGTACTAGGGAGAGTATACAGTATTTACACATGTGAGTTTGGTTTATTTTGCTTATGAGTATAGTCTCAAGTTGTGTCCATTTATTTATAAATATCTCAATGTGATCATTCTTTATAACTGAGTAGTACTCCATTGTATAAAAATGCCACAACTTTTTTATTCATTCCTCAGTTGATGGGCACTTAGGTTGTTTCCAAGATCTGGCTATTACAAATTGTGCTACTATAAACATGGGTGCACATATATCACTGTGGTATGATGTTTTCAGCTCTTCTGAGAATATTCCTAGAAGTAGACTAGCTGGGTCAAATGGGACTTCCAAACCCAGCGTTTTGAGGAATCTCCAGACTGACCTCCACAGTGGTTGCACCAGTCTACACTCCCACCAACAGTGCAGAAGAGTTCCTTTTTCCCCACAGCCTCTCCAGCATTTGTTGTTGGTAGTTTTTTTTTATCCTGGCCATTCTTTCTGGGGTGAGATGGAATCTCAGTGTGGTTTTAATTTGCATTTCTCTCATGACTAACGATGATGAACATTTTTTCATGTATTTATTTGCCAGTCATATTTCTTCATCTGAGAACTGTGTATTCATTTCAGATGCCCATTTTTGGATTGGGTCATTGAATTTTGAGGGTCTGATCTTTTTTAATTCTTTATAAGTTCTAGACATAAGTGCTTTGTCTGAGGGACAGTCCATTAAGATTTTTTCCCAATTTGTGGGTTTTCTTTTCACTCTGTTGGAAATCTCTTTTGATGTGCAGAAACTCTTTAATAAGATATGGTCCCAGTTATTGATTCTGGGAAGTATTTCCCGTGCAGTTTGATTCTTGTTGATGAATTCTGTACCTACCCCTATATCTTCAAGATTTTTACCTACTTTGTCTTCCAACAGATTTAGTGTTTCTGTTTTAATATTTAGATCTTTGATCCATTTAGATTTTAGTTTAGTGTATGGTGATAGGCATGGGTCTAGTTTTAGTCTTCTGCATATAGATAGCCAATTTTTCCAGCACCATTTGTTAAAGAAACTGTCGTTCTTCCAGCGAGCATGTTTGGCCTCTTTATCAAAGATAAGGTGGTTGAGTGAGTTTGTGGTTGTGGTTGTATCTTCCAATCTATTCCATTGATCTTCAGTTCTGTTTTTATTCTAGTACCATGTTGATTTTATTACAGTAGCTTTGTAGTATAATTTCAAGTCAGGGATTTTGAGGCCTCCTGTATTGCCCTTGGTGCTTAGAATTGCCTTTGCTATTCCAGGTCTCTTCTAGTTCCAGATGAATTTTAGGAGTGATTTCTCTAGATCTATGAGGTATGTTAGTGGTATTTTGATTGGGATTGCGTTGAATCTGTATAGTAATTTTTGGAGAATGGCCATTTTCACAATGTTTGTTCTTCCTATCCATGAACAAGGGATGTCTTTCCATTTTCTGAGGTCCTCTTCGATTTCCTTTTTCAGGGTATTATAATTTTCCTTGTATAGCTCTTTTACTTCTTTGATTCACTGATCCTTTGTACTGCTTTCTTAATCTCCATTGCATTAATTTCTGCTCTGATCTTTATAATTTCCTCCCTTCTTTTGATCTTTGGGCTTGGCTTGCTCTTCTTTTTCTAGGTGTTTGAGTTGTAGCATCAAATTGTTTATTTGTGTTCGTTCTGTTTTCCTCATGTGGGAACTCAGTGCAATAAATTTTCCTCTTAGGACTGCTTTCATTGCATCCCACAAATTCTGGTAAGTTGTGTTTTTATTTTCGTTTGCTAGTAGATATTGTTTAATTTCTTCTTTAATTTCCTCCGTGACCCACTGATTCTTCAAGAGTGTATTACTCAGTTTCCATGTGTTTGTGAGGTTTTTGCACTTGCTTTTATCGTTAATTTCTAGTTTCACAGTACTATGATCTGATAACATGCATGGGAAAATTTCAATTCTTTTGCATTTACTTAAATATGTTATGTGGGCTAGTATATGGTCTAATTTAGAGAATGTCCCATGTACTGCTGAGAAGAATGTACATTCTGATGTTGTTGGATGGAAAACACTATATACGTCTATCAAGTCCATTTGTTCACAGGTGTGATTGTTCTATTATTTCTTTGCTGATTTTCTGTCTAGTTGATCTATCCCTTTGTGTCAATGATGTGTTAAAATCTCCTGTTATGATTGTGTTGTTGCTTATTTGATTTTTCATTTCTGTTAATATTTGCTTTTTATAGCTGGGTGCTGGGTGCATATATATTTAAGATTGTTATCTCTACCTCTTGAAGTTTTCCCCTAACTAGTATGTAGTGACCTCCTTTATCTCTTTGGATCATTCTTGGCTTGAAGTTCATGTTGTCTGCAAACAAGATAGCTACTCCTGCTTTTTTTTGGTTTCCTATTGCATGAAGTATTGTTTTCCATCCTTTGATTTTCAGTCTATGGGTTTCCTTTTGGGTTAGATGGGTTTCTTGTTGACAGTATATGGTTGGATGTTGTTTCTTGATCCATTCTGCCAGTCTGTTTCTTTTGATTGGTGAGTTGAGGCCATTTACATTAATGGTTATAATTGTTACATATTGGTTTATTGTTGACCTGTTATCTTCCTGCTGTTGTATCTGTACCTTTCTATTCTGTTTAATTGTTTGCCTTGCTTGGTGGTTTTATCCTGTGTGTATCTAGAATGTCTTTCTTTCAGTATTCTTTGTAGGTTTGATTTCATGCTAATGAAGTTTTTCAGCTGTTCTTTGTCATGGAAGTATCTTATTTCTCCATCCATATTGAAGGACAGTTTTGCAGGGTACATCAGTCTGGGTTGGAAGTTATTTTCCTTTAGGATCTGAAATACTTCACTCCATGCTCTTCTTGACTTCATTGTTCGTGTTGAGAAGCCTGCTGTGATTCTGATAGGTTTTCCTTTATAGGTGATCTATCTTTTCTCTCTAACAGCTTTTAGTATTCTATTCTTATGGTGAATTTCTGGGATGGTGATTATTATGTGTCTGGGTGTAGTTTTATTTTGGTTATGGCCATTTGGAGTTGTATATGCTTCACTAATCCAAATGTCAGTTTCCATTCTCATCTTTGGGAAGTTTTCAGCTATTACTTCTGTAAACATCCTCTTGATATCATTTGGGCTGTCCCCTCTTTTTCATTTATCCCTATTAACCTTATGTTACTTTTCTTTGCATCATCTTGCAGGTGTAGAATTGTTATTTCCTGATTCTTTGTTATTTTTAAAAGATCTTTCCTTTCCTGTTCACTGGCTGCAATCTTATCTTCGAGGTCTGAAATTCTATCTTCACTTTCGTTGGGGCAGTTTTGGCAGCTTTCAATAGAATTTTTGATTTCCTGTATATCTCTTTGAATCTGCTTTATGTATTCTGTTTGTTTCTTATAGTGTTCATTCAGGGATTCTATCTGTTTGGTTTGTTCCTCTAATTTTTTAGCTGTGTCTTCACTAGATGTGTTCACTATTTTTTTCACTACTTTTGTCATTTCTTCTTTTACCTGGGCAATTATTTCTGATTTGAATTTCTCCATAGCTTTGCCTAGTTGCTTCTTTACTTCATTTGATATCATTTCAGTCATTTCAGGTGTATGGCTTCTATTTTCTTCTATGTACATGGCTCCTAGGATTTCTTGGCATGGACTGGAGATTTGAGCCTGCCTTGTCTTGTTTCCTTTTGTCATTTTTCTTTATTTCCTTGCTCTGAGTGGTGTTTGAAAGCTTCCTCTGGGTGTGTGGTGAATCACCTCCTGCACTCCCAGCTCCTGGAGATGTCTCAGCTCCCCTGAAGGCTTTTGGTTCCCTAAATTAAGAGGGAGAAGCTGGGCATGTAGAACTGGGGCCAGCGGAACCCCCAGGGCACAAACGCCTGGCCTAGGGGGGTGGAAATGAACTCAACCGCTGGCAGTGCTGGTCTTAAGCTCTCCCTAGGCCAGCCCAAACAGGCCTAGAGTCGTCCTGCACAGTCTCTGCCTCCTGAACTTGAAGAAGGCCACTGGGTGTGGTGGACTGAGGCCCTGGAATCTTCTGGGCCCAGTCCATCATTCCTGGTAGCTCCCCAGAAACTCAATCGCCAGAAGCGCAGGTCTCCAACTCTCCCCTGGGCACCAGGACTCACCTCGCACAGTCCCAACTCCCCTGCAGGCTCTTGGCTCCCTTAATTGAGAGGTGGAAGCTGGGCATGGAGAACTGGGGCAGGTGGAACCCCCTGGGCCATAAATTTTGAATGACATTTAATTGCACAGATGGAATTAAACACATCTTAAGGACTCAGGGGAATAGGTCACATGGTTTCATGACTATAAGCAGAAGATGCTGAATAGAAATTATTAGAGACCATACATTAATGACAACCCATCATATTATATTACTAACCCTGTGGTTTTCCTTATTTTCATTTATCTAACACTGCTTGAGAGCTTACTAAGTGTTTGGCACTGCTAAGTGGATTGAATAGTCATTTAATCCTGAAACCTCTTTAAAATAAAGGTTACCAGGAAGTAATCTTGAAGGAGTAACAACATTCAGCATCCTATAGCTCGTAAGTAGACAAGCCTGGATTCAAATTCAGATAGCTTGATTCCTGAGTGTGGGCTCCTAACCATTTTGCCTGCTATCTGAATAGTGAATAATTGGTGGACTTAATATGTCATGAGTTAAAATATTACAGTATGATTAATGTTTTCTTCAGGAATATTGTGATTTTTGTGTTAAAATGTGCATATTCCAGGTGCCTTCATCAATGTAATATATTTATTATTTGCCAAGTGTTACTTTTGGTCAACTAAAAGTTCTTCCTGTAAAAATTTTCTAACTTTCACAGTTTTTTCATTATTCAACACTTAAAAATGTTTTGATAGGTTTTCATCAACAACAGCAAACATGATAAAACCTGAGGTAGCTTCCGAATTGAAAATGAAATGTTATGGGGCCAGGCATAGAGCTCAGTGACACAGTCCCTGCCTGGAAAGTGCAAGGTAGTGAATTCAATTCCTTATACACCCCCTGCCTCCCCCAAAATGCTCTAAAATGAAAAGTTACGGAGTTTCTGGAAAAGAAGAAATACAATTTCAAACTAAGGGCATTAATGGTTTCATATAATTTGAACATTATATAGTCTTTCAATGCCCTGACACCAATTTGTAGATAAAGCAGTATCATACTGTAGAGAGTCAAGATGTGCCCAGTTTTCATTCTGTGTGTCCCTAGCAGTATTAAGCCCTGTTCAGCCAAGATTTGCAAGTATGCATATGGATGCATCATGCTGTGTTCATCATAGATTTTTTCAGTCTGATTTGTTCTCAGCTCCCCAGAAGCATGAAAAGGAAGATAGGAAGCTCTTTGATGATTGATTCTGTCAGCAGAAGGCCTTGCTGCTTCTATCGACTAGCAATTCAAAGTCATTTATCTTTGGTTTTTACATCTTATTTTCCTTGCCTTTTATGGTCTTCATTTTTTATAAGTAAACACAGATCTGTAAATATTTGAACTTGTCTCTTCGTATTTATTTTATTTTCCTAGTTTGTCATTTTAAATATTGACACTCAAGCCACTATGTATATATAACTCTATATAACTTCACATTTCCTGTTGGAAAGAGATGTGAAAGGGACTGCACAATGGTGTAGTGTGTTATTTCAGCATGCTTTCCTGGAGGGGCTGGTTAAAAGAAGTGTCCTCAAATTAATTTATTGGATAATTAAGACATTGGGAGATTCGTGGGTGAGGAGGGGCTTATATTTTAGGTACCTGTGATACTGCTATACAGCTATCAATTCCAATTGCTCAAGGAAGCCATGTCTGAGGGCTGACTAGGCAGCTCTTGCTAGACTGACTTGAGTAGATGAGTCCACTGTGTCACTGGCCTGGCTGGCAGGTCCGTGTTGGCCTGGTTGTTCAGGCATTTCAATTTAAACAGAAGATACTGAACAGAAAGTGTGAGGGTCCCCACATGTCCTCCATGTGGCCTTGATTTGTGTGACAGTGGTAGTGCAAAATTCCAAGAGGACAAAATGCAAATGCAAGATGTCTGTAAGGTGAGTCTCGGATGTCCATGCATGTACTGGGAGCAGCCCACCTAATACAGTCTAGTGGTCAAAGTAAGTCAAGGCCAGCCAAGTTCAAGGGTGTGGGGATGTACTTTTACCTCTCCAGGGAAGGACATTTACAGAATAAATATCCATCTTTAATATAGCCCATGTAGGACAGGAGGACAGTCAAAAATAAGCTTAACCCCCTTAATAGCTTCAGAAGTCGAGACCCATGAAACAGATAAATATTCTATTTTAAATACTTAGTGTTGGCACATTGGCCCCAAGTCTCAGAATGAAATATGGCAGGCTGGTTCCAATCAGATGATAGAAATGACACTGTGGGGACCAAGTAGAGGAATTTTAATATGAAAAATGACATAAGACATGTCAACATGTTATCCTAGGGCTGAAGGAGCTGACCCAGGAAGGACAAATCAAGAGGGGTTCAAGGGTGGGAGCCTAGCAGTCAGCAGAGGGATTGCCTGGGTGGGCCAGGTGGGAGCTGGTCTGGTGCTGTGGAGCCAGAAGGGTCAGCTGCTTGCTGGACAGGAGGAGGAGCTAGCAGTCAGTACCCATGGCATGGGCATGCATCAGAGGTTCAGTACCATGGGCTCAGAGGTCCTTCAGAGTTAGGCACCCCTGGGAGGGAGGAATGGTGAGTCCAGACTCTGTACATGAGGCCCTTCTAGGGCATGGGCAGTGCTGGGCTCTGGCTTCTGGACTAGAGGCCTGCATGAAGAGGGTACCACAGTGGGGTTGCAGTGTCACAGGAGAGCGTTTCTGGGCTTGGGGCTGGGATAGGCTCTACAGGTCAGTTCCAAACTAGACTGCCTACCCCTGCCCACCAGAAGTTTCACAAGTCTTTTTGTCCTGCGTAGTTTCCCCAGCACCATCTAAAGAGAAAGTTTAGCACTGTGCTCGCTTGAGGGGAGGAGCACTTATAGGGTTTCCCTTGCTTACTGAAGGAGGTATTATATTATGTAAGAAACAGTAAACTGGTAACTGAGGCACCAAGAAACTTCAGTGCTTAGGCATCACACCTGAACTGATAGTGGTGGCCTAAGGCCATAGCACTTCTATATCATCTTCAATGCCTCTATTTCATCTTAACAGTAGCTGCTTTCTCTGTGCCTCTAGCACTGGTACATCTCTAGAGTGTCTTTTGAATGATGAAGATTAAGTCTTTCTCCAGTTTAATTCTGAATAGTCTCAGCACATATAGGAAAGAGCAGGAGTGGTAGTTTGGCCAGGTTGAGATTTGTGCTGCGATGTGGGAGACCTGGAAATTCCTCTGTGGCATTATAGTGCCACTGGGCATCTCTTAACCTGAAAGTCACTCATTGGAAGTGCTGTTTTTCCAGGAGATCTGTGAAATGAAGCTGAGGAAAGGAAAGAGAGACTTGTTCATCAATTTCTTTGCTCCTTAAGTAGATATTACAGCACTTACCTGTCAGGAGCATTTGACTTAATCCTTTCCTGCAAGGAGAATTCAATTGAATTTGGCCACACACAAACCCATCCATCCACCCACCCACCCACACAACCCCCCCCCCCATACACAAGTACCCACACCCACACAGACAGAGATAAGTGTGGAAGAGCAAAAGCGATGCTTGTCACGAGAAGAGCACTCAGGACAGTAGAGAGAGCCTTGTGGAAGGGGGGCCTGTGTGTTCTGGAGAGCTCAAGGAAGTGGGTGGGTGCTGTGCTGTGCCACATTCTGTCTGCGGCATAAAGATTATGCAAAGTGACGCATTTTGTTCAGATGCAGTGGTTAATGACAACACATGCTCAGAAGTGAATCTGACTTAGTGAAATGGTAACAGGAGGTGAGAAGGGAAGGGGAAAGATAGCGATGCAGTGAGGGCAGAGAGAAGAGTGAGGAAGTCAGGGGGTTTAAATCACAAGGCAACACGAAAGCCACGTTACCATCTCAGAGGCAAAGGAAGGAAAGGAAGGAAGGAAATTTTAGTTCCCTTGCAGGTCTGCATTCAACTTATTCTTAAAAATGAGTTACTCCAAGCGATCTTATCAACCATATACCTTTACATCAGTTTATGTCATAGCTTATTTAACTAGTGTTATTGATTTTTAAATTTAAAATACTATCTTAAAAATCTTGGCTTGTTGGACTGTCCGTAAGAACTGCAGGGTCCGTGTTGTGTGCACGTGTAGATGTGCCAAAATGAAACCCATTACTTTTTGCAAATGTGTTAGTGAGAAAGTAAGAACTCAAAAGGAACCCTACTGCAATCCTAGTAAAAGAAAACCTGTGAAAGTGCCAGCAGTCGTATTCTTAAAACACTGTAGTAGGATATTAATCACAAGTCCAATATTTTGAAGTGCAAATGTCCCTTTGGGAGAGGATTTTTAAGAAATGCACATTAATAGCAAAACTTTCAAATGGAGACAACATTATGGCCTGTAGGAAAATGTCAAAATAAAGACTTGAAAATGTGAACGGCTTATCATCTCGATACACATCTGTCACACATAAAACCACTTAAAAACCATCATTTTCACAGAAAGGCATTTTCGAGATCCACACATCTGGGAGTTAACATTGGAAGATTCTGTGTACATGAGCTAAATTCGTTTTATGCTCTGGGGTCCAAACTGGCATATTTCCCAGTAAAGCAGTGCTCTCTCTGTCTGTGCAATCTCCACTCATGTTATTTTTTCTGAATCCACTTCTCATTTTCGTAGATCTGCTTCATCTACCCCCTTGGTAAATGGTGCCCTGAGCTGTACCAGGGACGGAAGTAAGGAGGTCTGATGGGTTGCCTGTGTAGCTGTCTCTTCTCTTAGGAGTCAGTAGAAGACAGTGCACATGCTAGACCTGGGTTACCTGGGTTTCATTCTGGCTCTATACCTTCCTTTTTGACTTCGGACATGCTACTTAAATATTTATGGGTGTCAGTTTACCTATATGAGTGAGGGGTGTGTGTGTGTGTGTGTGTGTGTGTGTATGTAATTATCTACATCATGGGTTTGTGATAAAGATTACAAAGATGGATGACAGAACAACAAAGTTAGCAAATATTATCCTTTATCAGACTGGGAAGAAGATTCTGGTTCTTAAGGAAAACGTTTCTTCCCTTCGTTCAAAGAGTATGGCTTAAATGGCTAAGTGAGTCCCACTGTTTGACTTTGCCATGTTGGCCATACCTAGAGAAGTAAGGTCTGGAATTCATGCCTCTGTTTCAAAAATGATAGCAGGAGGAGTGTTTCACTGATTCAAGGCGATTCAAGTAGAATTCTTTCCTGGGAATGTGTTGAGCTGCGACTCAGTGAACAGACTTGAAGTTAAGATGAAAAAGACCTAAGAGTATTTGGTGACCATGTTTGTAGCTGTGAGGGAACCCAGTCTCAGAGAATGTGGTCAACACTTGGAGAAAAGTGAGTTTGGGCAACGTCCAGGCCCTAGACATTCTGAAGATCTGGCTCAGCCTCGTTCTTCATGTACTTACAGGACACTATCAATAAATTTCTTTATTTACTGTGTCTCTTTCACTTGTCTCTTAGTTTGGGGTGCCCTGAAAGGTGACCCTGAGACAAGAATTCAAATAAAAGTGGTTTATTCTGGAGGTGATTGTAGGGACACATCACCTCCAGAGGGGAGATGAGAAGTGTGATCAGGAAGAGACAACTGTAGATGAAGGATTTTGGAGGCAGGTTGTCACTGAGAAAAGTTAGGACTCAAGCCTGTGGAGGAACTTGGAAGCCAATAATTCAGAATTATTGATTCAAAAGGAGAGAATGAAGTATTGATCTGTTGCGTCTTCTCAGGCATTGATGAGGGTCCTCCCTGGAGTACCACTGATTCCCTGCCTCTTTCAGCCTCTGCACCTACAGACAGAGAAGGCCAAGGGACTGAAGAAAGACCTTCAGATGAGCTTCCAGTAATGCTCTGAATAAGTGAAAAACGTGGATGTCAGTAGGATATCCACAGCATTTGCTTCCATTTTGTGATACGAGCCACTTTGCATTACAGGTCTGCCTGCAGAGTGGCTTCCACACTTTGTCCATGGATGTGGCAGTTTTACGCATGACCCTCTCTGTTCTCTAAAGATTAGCAAATTTTTTCTGTGATCCCTGGATGTATTTTCCTAGTCGAAAGGCCTTGAAGAAGTCCCAGACAGCTGTTTTTAGATTTTCCTCAGATGGATTTGAGGAATTTTCTTCCCCAGGATCACCCAGAGGAACTTTCTTCCTCTCTGTAGTTCTGGACTGCCCCTGCTGGCACTGAGTTTGTAAGTAAAATAGCAAAACCTAGTGATCATTTATAAATAGGTGTGATAGTGATGACTTTATATTGGAAACAAAATATTTCCTCTGTGAAAGTCTGTACTATTTTGTATAAAGACTATGGGATGTTGATTTGGAAGTCGCTCAGTTGCTTTTTAATTTTTATTTATTTTCTATATTTTTTACCAGTCTGTTGATAAGGAGTAAGAATACATATTTTTATGTAACTTTATGTCTAATGAAAGACATTTGTATAATTACATACTTTGTATTATCCTTCTTAGTGAATCACTATAATTACTTTATTTAGTTATGTACTTGAATTTCAAAAGGTGGTGATATTTGACTTGAATACAAATAAAAAGCATGTGACGTCCTCTTATAATGCCAAATGTTTTTTGCTAAAAAATCATTAGAGACAAGCAAACTGCAGTTGATGTATAATGAGAAATTTCAAGGTTGTTGGATCTAAATTTAATTTGTGTTTGTGCCTCAAAGTATATCATTTTCAAGGCTGGAGTATAGACACTCAGTGAACATGACCACTTGTTTAATTGCCCAGACTTCGTGCTGTATTTACAGTGAATTGGTTCCTATTTAGGATCCCTTCATAGAGACCATAAAGCAGTAGGATTAGAGAAATGAAAGGAACATTTAGTCTGAGTTCGTTCTTGAAGCCAAGACATAACAAGTACTCATCTCTTTCATTGCTCAACATCTTTATGACAAGTTAAAAGGGGAAAAGTCTCTGAGGAAGGTGATTTATAAATTTTTTTTTTACTATTTTGGGCATTTCTATAACCAGAAAGCCAGAAATACCAAGAGTATTCTTATGTCTAATGGAATTCCTTCTTTTATAACTTGAAACTCTTGGATTTTAATGTCCATGGAAAGCTATTAGTGATTTTACAAAGAGAGATAATACAGTAACTTGTTGACAAAAATTTCTTTTACTGTTTCCTTATTACAAAAGCAGTATACACTCATGCAGAAAATAAGAAAAACAGCCCACGAGGAGCACTTGGAATCCTACTAAATCAGAAGGGGGAAAAGCTGACAGAAAACGAGTCCTAATTTCAAATCCTCTTCTAGACACACACACACACACACACACACACGCACACACACTGAATCAATAAGTGTTTTTCTATAGCTTCAGTTTTAACCCATAGCATATTCTATTATCTATTTAAATCATAATTTAATCAGTTTTCTTTTCTTAAAATATTCAAATTATTTCCAGCTTTCCCCTAGCTCATATAACATAGGTCACGTATAATTGGCTAAAATTACAACTACAAAATAAACTACAAAATCCCATGTGGCAAAATTATCTTCTAGCATATAATCCCCTCGTTGCCCCCAAATAAAAAACTATGACTATACTTGTCTTAGAACTTACAAATAAAAACTTTTTTTGTGTGTTTGTTATTTCAGACCTTTTTTGCTATGTACAACCCAACAATCCCTGTATTGAATCAAAGAAAATTCAGTGTATGGGGAAATCATAGTACATTTTTGGTGACATATTCCCTATTTTTAAAAAAATATTCCATTTCAGAGCTGGTTACAGAAAGATGGCTTGATGACTTAATGTTTTTCTTTTTTTTGCTTTGAAACAACCTGCTTCCACTCAAATACTGCCTCTCAGAGCCTGTGGTCCTGTATGAGATTTCTTTGTCTGGCTGCTAAGAATTTTAAGGAGGGGTCGTGATGGGAGAGAATAGGATAGGCTGATTACCAGAGGAAAGCTGTCAGCAGACAGCTGACGTTATTTGCTTGAATTGGTTTGGACTACTGAAAAAATGCAGCTGGAGTGTTTCTCCATAACAGAAGATATCAGGAGAGCCTGGGAGAAAACACATATTGTAAGCAGTGAAAGGGGATCTGGTATTTCCATATAAAATGAGGATTCTCCCTTCCATGTCACCCCTGAGGAAATGATATCTAAGATGTCATTACTTTTGTCATTATTAAGATGTATAAGAAGTCATTATTTTTTGACTATTAAATTTCATCATGACCATTAAAACAATAATGGCTAACTTATGAGTTTCAAAGTCTCATGTCTGAGATTAAAACACATCTGTCTTGATTCAAGTCTCTTTTGACAGAGTAGTTTTGGATCAAATTGTTCTACTGCACTATTGAAGAGTGTGTAGGCACTATGACAAAGGGCCGTGTTGGTGTCCTTCCCCAGATGAGCAGGACCCTTCCTCCTTGTCTATTATATACAACTGGAAAGCAATTGCATTATTGTGCTTATGTCCTGGTCATAGGAGTAAAATAAGGTTTCCTTGATTATAGGCATCACCTGCCTTAAGCTATGCATTTTTAAGCTTTGCACTGCTGAATTTTGATCCACGATTTGTGTTCTGATGGAATCAAGTGTTGTCCTGTTCCCGGCCGCTGCCGCCTTCTGGCAAGCAGTAAAGCAAGCCTGTTGAAAAACACAGGCAGTGTGCAAGGGACTCTGGGAGATCAGTGTGTGCCCAGAGCTGTGTGAAGAAGGGGTGTCGGACCTGCACAGATTGGCATTGGGAGGACTTGGTCGAGAAGGTTTGACTTGAAACTTCATGGAGATGACCCTGCTCCCTAACTGACTGAGAAGTTAGAAGCTGTCAGAAGTGAAACTGCACAAACCGCTGTCTCCATGTCTCATGCACGTGTGTCCTGGTGATGGGTCTCCTCTCATGTGACTGCGTCCATAGCCCAGCCCCCTCTGGTGACATCACTGTCTCAAAAGCATCACTCCAGCAACTCTCCCCTGCTTTTCTGCATCAATTTCTGTGCTTCCATTACCCAAGTCCTTTCCATTTACTGGCTTCTTACCATTTTCGCTATCTTAGAGAGAAGGAAAGCCGTGTGGGAGAGCAGGCATGTAGTAGATGCTGACTGAGTACTTGTTCAATGAACAAATGCACTTAAGAGACTAAAGCTTTTGCAATAATTCAAGTTTGGGCTGATTTACACTTGCTGGAGAATGATAACCAAAAAGAGAGGAAGTAAGACATAAGCTTTGAAAGAATAATTAAAAATCCCCAGTGACATATTATATACATATGGGACACAGAAGAACTAGACTATAATTTTAGGATCCTATGCTTAATAATAAGATTAATTGTTGGTACAACTGATGTCAGTATATGTGACAGAAGGGACTGGTTTTCCTCTATTTCATTTGTGTGTTTCATATAGCTTTTCTTCTAAGAATAAAACATTATAATTTTAATATTATAGGTAATAACTGGCCAGGTAGTATTCTCTTTTAAGATTTTAGCTAATGTTGTATGATTAACAGTGAACCCAATTGGAGCTTACTTCTGTTCGCTTGTAGTTCTGATTGGGACTTTCAGTTGACTGAGAGTGAGATGTGACTCAGAGTTGAAGGCATTCACCCACTGTGCCTGGCACCTCCCACAGTGTCCCTACAACCTCAGCAGTGATCCGAATCACTCTTGACGCAGCTAGTGCTTATTCTACACCCTGAGCATCGCAATGACATAAGCGCCATATTTTGATAGAATTTGTCAATAAGTAGATTATCTCCACTCTTTTTCAGTCTTTTTTTTTTTTTAAATTTGCAACCATGTTTTATTTGGTTTGGCACATTTCTTCAAACAGAGATAGAGTGAACATTTATTATATTTTCTTGTTGTTAGATGACCTTCTGACCATGTTTTCTATATTTGGGTGGATTTTCCCCCTAACTAATTATTCTGTCCTTTAGCAAATTACTAGAGAGGTTTTTTTATCTGCCCTTTGTAGTTGTAGTGCAATCATGTGACTAAGATTCCGTCAGTTAGATATTCTCCTTAAGTCTTGGATTTATTTATGAAAAATGGGAGTGGATATGCATTGGACATAGTCCTGTCTGGATGGAGGCACAGGCAGCATGGAAGATGGTATTGCTGGGGTCCTGATAGTCACTGGAATGTGGGAGCAGGGCTAGCAGCCAGAGGAGTGAAGTTAGCAGAAGCATAGATACAGAAGGGTGTTGTGACTCTTACCATGGCTACTATGAGGGGACTGCATGCTAGAAGCCAGTCCTCATCTCAGGAGGCTGGATAGCTGGAAGTACTAGCCAACAAGGCTGTTTTGCTGAACAGGCTTCTTAAGACTGGAGAGGCAGGCAGCAAAGGACAGATCTGGGTAAAGGCATACTTCTTGCCACATTACTCTATCCTTTGCCTCTGTAATGACATTTCATTCTCTCTATTGTCCAATAGAACAATATGTATAACCTCATCTTACTCTGATTTCATTTACAAAGTCCTTTACACATGCATACGGCAGGGGAGGAATTATCTTTTCAGGAAACACAGTTCAATGCGCAGCAGAATCTAGGTGTTTAGGGAACACATAAGATAGGACTTGCAGAGCAAGGGATACACAGAAGGTAATTTGGTCTTGAGTATGTTTGAATTGTTTTTGAGATAGGATATCATGTCCAGTTAGCACATGTTACATTCTTGGGACTTCGAGAGAGAGTTGCTGGCTGGTGAGGAGACACAGGATTATCAGCAGCTGTGTGAGATGAACACATGCTGAAGACCTGGAGAGGCCAGAATATATAAGGGACAGACAGAGAGGAGGCTTTGGGGGAGGCTTAGAGGGAGCAGACACACAGGAGGCCCACAGAAGGAGAAGGAGGAGAATTTGATGTTAGGCACAATATGAGACAGTTTCTAAGGAACCTAATGGTTTTCTAAGGTCAACAGTGTCCTGTGCTGAAGAGCAGCAGTATGATTCCGTGTGAAGGACTGAAGATGTCCTTAGTAGTTTCAGGTGGGCAGTGGTTGTCCAGAGTTTTAGGGGAGTGGTAAGGGCTACAGCCAGAGGGAAGGGTGATGACAAGCAGGGGGCGGTAGAACCGAGGCAACAGCCCACAGAGGGTTAGGGAGCTAGCTGTCAGGGAGGAGTAGGAGGGGTGGTGCTGTGGCAAGGACTGCAGAGGGGAGGTGGGAGATGAGGGAAGAGGAGGGCAAAGGGTGAGAGAAGGAGAAGGCCAGGACTGGGATCAGCTTCTGGTTCAGACAGAGGCCCTTTGTTTCTGTTTCTTGGTTTCCTCTTGAGCACTTTGTTTAATATGGAGTGAGTTTAAAAAAAAAAAAAACCTTTGGTAACTACTGAATTAGATGTTTTGGCTCTAAAAAAACCTGCTAATCATAAAATATATCTGTACACGGAATAATCTACAGTAATAGCATGAATGAACACTTTTAAACAATTCTAGGTTAGTGACAGCCGTGCTTTCAAAAGGACTTCAGTCAACAGGAATAACTATTAAAACTATAATTATTTGCACTTCAGTTCATGAATAACTTATAATTTGGACACATTTAAATTTTGGATTCTGCTTGAAGGGTAAAAACATTTCAGTAAATGCATTGATCTATTAAAAATACCTGTGGAGTTTTTGTTTTTATAACAAAATGGGGTTTTAATATTGCTTCAATTTTTAAAGTATATATTACAGTTTAATAAAAATAAATTTTTATAGTTCTCTGAATAAAGTTACTAGTAGTGATTCCTTTTTGAAAAGCACAATGTACTGTTTGTTATCATTATAAAAGAAGTTCACGCTGGTGAGAAGAATCTGAAAAATGCAAAACAATTTAAAAAATTAAAATCGCATGATTCTGTCATCTAATCTGGTCAGTATTTCAACATTTTAAATTCTTTTGTATTATGAAATATTTAATAAGTACCACATGCATACATTCATGTGCACCAATTTTCGATACATTCTGCTTTGTTATATTTGTTTAAATATCCCCCCAAAGAAATTCTATAGATTTGATGGAAGTGTCTTCCCTTTCTGTTTTCCTTTACTCTCCAGAGGTAGAGACTCTCTAGAAGTGCACATACTTCCTATGTTGGTTTTATACTTTCACAACATGTGTGACAATTCATTATCAGGATGCTGGAGGGCCACTGGTAGCTAAAAGTCCTCTCTCATCTCCTGTAACCCACATAGGAAGGTCTCACACTTTTGGAGAGGGCCTGAGCAGAAGCCCCTGATTGGAGGAGCCTGGGCTAGTGATTCATACAAATTTCTGAGTGTGACTTAATGGAGCTTAGGGAGGACAGCTGAGTTATTGCCTGAATTTCCTTCAGAATCTGTGGCATATTGGCCATGTCTTAAGTCTGGTGTGGATACAGTCTGCCAGGCAAGGATTGGTATTTGCCTTGGGGTCTTGCTGAAAGATCATAAGTAGAATTTAAGTCTGAAAATAGACTACTCAATATGGCATTCTGTTTAAACTTCTGCAGTTGATGGGCATCTTGGTAGTTAACAAGATTTAGCTATTACAAATTGTGCTTCTATGAACATCTATGAACATTCATGCATACATATCACTGTGACATGACCTTTTCAGGTTTTCTGGGAAAATACCCAGGAGGGGAATAGCTGGGTTGGATGGAGCTTCCAATCCTAGTCTTCTGAAAAAACTCCATACTGATTTCCATAGTTGTTGCACCAGTCTGCACTCCTACCAACAGTGGAGCAGTGTTCCTTTTTCCCCCGCGGCAGCCTCACCAACATTTGTTATCAGTTGATTTCTTGATGGCAGCCATTCTTTCTGGGGTGAGATGAAATCTCAATGCTGTTTTAATTTGCACTTCTCAAATGACCAGTGATGGTGAATATTTCTTCATGGATTTATTTGCAATTTTTATATCTTCATCTGAGAACTTATGTTCATCTCAGCTGCCCATTTTTGGAGAGGGTCTTTGAATTTGGGGGCTTGATGTTTTTCAATTCTTTATTTGTTCTGGATATAAGTCCTTGTCTGAGGGGTTGCTGGCTAAAATTCTTTCCCATTCTGTGGGTTTTCTTTTC